>JANRMT010062799.1:7216982-7248400 GCA_026402145.1 Polypterus bichir lapradei
TATATATATATATATATATATATATATATGCCAGCAACACTCATGACAATGACAACACAATTACATTGTCAATCATGTTACCTTATTATTAAAATGTTTCCTTTTCTTTTTTATTACTTCTTTAACACACTACTTTTCCACTGCGAAGCGTGGGTATTTTGCTAGTGGGTAATATAAGAAGAGGTTTTAAAAAGCAAAACAATTGACATAAGAGTGTGATGTCCTAATGAGATGTTCTTCGTTTCTAGCTGGTATGGTCTGGCTAATGATGTCTCTTAGATGTGTGGCAAAATGTCTTAAAGATTGTAGAACAAGTCTAGCTTCGTTAGAATTCTAGGATATATTTAATGACCTGGATGACGATTCATAGGTAGCACAGCTAGTACCCAATAATTGTAAAGATCTGGATTCATCATTTTATAATCATATCTCATAAACTCTTTCTCTTTCTGCTTGTTTAATGGCCTTTAAACTGCTGAATGAAAATATTTCATAATGAAGATGTCACAGACTACATACTGTATAAACTTGGAGCATTAACACTTTGGACTCAACAGAAACACTTAAAACCTTTATTAGCATTCTTTTGAGATTTAATCATTTCCCAATTAATGTCTACAGTTTCAGTGTATTCATAAGCAGTTGCAGCAGACCATTTCTTTTGGTAGAAATATTAAAATTGTATTACCAGAACTGTCTTATGTGATTCATTAGTGGATAACTAATTTGATTTTAATGAATTTTCCTGAGCTCCTGATAATTTAGTGCCTGTTGTAAAAAAATGTTTTAATCTCTTTTTTCAGTTTCAGTATAAAGAAACAACTTGAAAATATTCTTCTAGACAAATGAAATTGATCCTCATAATTGAATTCAATCAGTCAATCATTATTTTGGATGACATGTTACACTAACTGCTCCTTCATCAGTCACCTCACAAAGCTCACAGCAATTACTTGTTATTATATCCAAGTGTGACAAAACTATGGGTGGCTGCCTCAGAGATCTTCACGCTATCTGAGTGAGTCTGAACATTTTCCTCCCACATCCGTGGTAGCTTTAAATTGGTTTAGTTTGAGTTGGTCTGGCACCCAATCTGGAGTTGGTTCCTGCGAGATGACAGGCTGTGCACGTTAATTGTGTCTTCCTTTAATACATAAAAATGAGGAAGACTCATAAAGTGGGATGAAAGATACCTACAAAGTTAAGGAAGCACATCTAGTTCAGTAACACCGTCCCTTCCAGACCATGCTACCTCCAGTCCTGGCTGAAAATCGTAGGGAGGATTCATCCATTTTCTGAACCTGCTTTTTTTTATTATCCAGGGTTTGTTCCTAGCTTGTGCTTAATGTTGCCTGGTTTGGGTTTGGTGGTCCACAACCCTGTATTTTATTAAGCAAGTTTGGAAAATGAATGACTGCTTTGGATTTTTATTTTAAAAATTAAGTGTGTCACCTGAGCAAATATAATAAATTGTGTATGTTCCACTCTCTTCTAGATTACCCTGCTGACTGTTCTGAGATATTCTTAAGTTCTAATGGTGGTGCACGGGATGGACTTTACATGATCCAGCCCATGAAAACTGTTATTGTGGTGTTCTGTGACATGCAGGATGGAGGATGGACAGTCTTCCAACACATCACGGTAAACAGCAGCGTGGATTTTGACAGGACCTGGCATGACTACAAGCTGGGGTTTGGGGCTGTTAGTGGAGACCACTGGCTTGGTAATGAGTACCTGTACCAGCTAACCAACAGGGGCGGGGTGCACAAACTCCGCATCAAGCTTGTCGATATGGATGCGGTGACTAAATTAGGGGAGTATGATCCATTCATTGTGGAATCGGAGGCCTCCCAGTATAAAATCCGCCTGGGCCTATACAAGGGGAATGCAGTCGATGCTTTGACTCAGGATACGGAGGCCTACCTTCATGATAACCAGAGGTTCACCACTAAAGACCAAGATAATGACAACTACTTCCAGAACTGTGCTAAACTGGAATACATGGGTGTACCAGGGGGTGGATGGTGGTATGATGCATGTGCTGGGGCCAATTTAAATCGAAGGAATGTCATTTATTGGCAGAAAGATTGTAACAAAGAGCACCTGTGCAAGTATGCCTGGATGATGGTGAAGCCTTCAGAAAAGATGGGGCCTGCTAAATCTGAAAACTGTCAACGGGATGAACTCTAAAAAGCAATTCAGCTGGCAGCAGGAGCCCCTGAATTATAGCTTTGTAATTAAGAGCTCATGCTTAAGTAATGAAACATTTAAGGATCCATCTACTAAAAAAATACATTTTGGGTATACTGCATTTAGATGGTGTTTGGCAGAGATGAAAGGATGAAACTGAAAGGATAAAATACTAAACATTGTGAAATACTCTGTGTGAGGCTTTTTTTTAATAACCTGTTTCCTCTTGTATGTTTGAAGTAGAACCACTAATGATTATAAAAATATGTGAGTCTCATTCCCACTACTTTTTTATGATCTATCTGTTTATCCCACTGGCCAATGTTAGGCTGTTGTAATCATTGTCTTGAATGTGGTGATTTTCTGACATACACACAAGGAATGGAGGGGTAATCCAGTAATCGAATTCTGATTTCTGAGAGATTGGGACCACAGCGCATCAATAAGGTGAAGGTAGAACTAAGAAATTAGTCCTGGAAAGGTCTTTGCTCGCCGCAGCTGGGAGGTAAGGAGGTGTTACTATTATTAATACTGTTGTTGAGATCAGAACTCTCTTGATTACCCTGCTGACAGTTCTGTGTTGTAGATAGATAGATAGATAGATAGATAGATAGATAGATAGATAGATAGATAGATAGATACTTTATTAATCCCAAGGGGAAATTCACATACTCCAGCAGCATCATACTGATAAAGAACAATATTAAATTAAAGAGTGATAACAATGCAGGTATAACAGACAATAACTTTCTATAATATTAACATTTACCCCCTGGGTGGAATTGAAGAGTACGTAGTGTGGTGGATGAACGATCTCCTCAGTCTGTCAGTGGAGCAGGACGGTGACAGCAGTCTGTCACTGAAGCTGCTCCTCTGTCTGGAGATGATCCTGTTCAATGGATGCAGTAGATTCTCCATGATTGACAGGAGCCTGCTCAGCGCCCGTCACTCTGCCACAGATGTCAAACTGTCCAGCTCCGTGTCTACAATAAAACCTGCCTTCCTCACCAGTTTGTCCAGGCGTGAGGTGTCCCTCTTCTTTATGCTGCCTCCCCAGCACACCACCGCGTAGAAGAGGGCGTTCGCCACAACCGTCTGATAGAACATCTGCAGCATCTTATTGCAGATGTTGAAGGATGCCAGTCTTCTAAGGAAGTATAGTTGGCTCTGTCCTCTCTTGCACAGAACATCAGTATTGGCAGTCCAGTCCAATTTATCATCCAGCTGCACTCCCAGGTATTTATAGGTCTGCACCCTCTGCACACAGTCACCTCTGATGATAACGGAGTCCTGGAGAGGCCTGGTCCTCCTAAAATCCACCACCAGCTCCTTGGTTTTGCTGGTGTTCAGGTGTTGTCACAAACTCGACTCAGAGTCATAGAAAGTTTTGGGACAGCCACCCGTATATTTGGTATCCTGGCTGCAAAGTCGCAAAAATGTTACACAGCACTGATGTGCACAAAACCGAGTCCAAAACAGAACTGAGGGAACAAGGAAAAGGTGGAGGCTTTTAAAGGGGAAGACAGGAAGTGAGGCCAAAGGGGTCAGTCTCATAAGGGTCTTCCACCATAGGCTTAAGCCCGGACGTGACATCACAGGGGCTGGAGCCAGCAGGGTCTTCTTCTAGAGGCTTGGACCTGGAAGTGATGTCAAGAGGGCCAGGTGGAATCTCCCGTGAATGGTCTACAGGAAAGGGAAAAAAAGTGCATTCTGCCACATCCCGGTATGACTCGGAATTGCCCTTACTCAAGCCCTTTAGCTGCCTCCCATGCGCACGTGTGTGACACAGTATAACACGTTGCTTTTCCTATTGTGATTATGTTAACGTTTTGGTATTTACACATTTTTTGTTGCTGAAAAAATGCAAACTGTTAGCTTATTTTTCAATTGCGAAGAATGCTACAAAAATGCAGCATTTGTTCAAAAGGACAAACATTTTATTTAAAAATGAAAATTTTTATTCCTTGCACAGTGCTCTCCAGCATAACAATGGTATGCAGATAAAGTGCTTGGCAGCATGTCGTTTTATAAACTTTAAGTTAGTAAGTTCCTTGCAAGGGAAGAAAACATGCCAGGCAATGTTTTCTCGATGCAGACAAAAACTATTGAACTTTATTATTGAACTTGCTTGTATATCACTGTTGCCTCTCCACTCATCACCCCACCTCCTCCCACACCTCAGTGTGCGTCAATTGTGTCCTTACAGAGGTGCATCGTCTCCAGCCACTACAAAGGTCAAGCATAGCACTTTAAAGTCTGTTCTCGACAAAAGTCAATATCAAGGGGTAGACTACTAAAAGCACTGGCAAGCTTCTACCAAAGTTGTAGAGAGTGTATTAATTTTATCCATTAGATGACAGCCAAAATCTTGAAACAAACTGAGTTCTTACTATGATGCCAGAGTTCCTCCCAAACAAAATTCATGCGGTCTCAACACTGGCTGGAGAGCAGGACAGGCTCTTCAGTGGTGCATCCAGCAGAGGCACACTTAATTTGTCTCAGTCCCAGAAGTGACAAACTGGCCTCAGGGTGAACAGGCCCAAAAAGGAAAATTGACCAAAACAACTTATAATTAAGAATCTTTATAAAATAAAAGGTTTATTTCTAACCTGCTCTGTATATGTAAAATGCTTAAAAAAGAGCATAAATGGATATGTGTGAAGGCAATCCGACAATAAAGTCCCAAAAAGGAATCCAAAAATAGTTGGTAAAAACAGAAAAGAGGTCAGAATTCCAGAAAATTGAATAAACAAAAATAATACTATAACCACTGAGGGAACTCAACAATACCAAAAACTGACGACGGTGAACCACATTTGGCCAGTGGGTCTCCCCATCCCTTATACGGCGAGCTGGGGGAGGTTCAAAAATGAAGAGGGACAGCTGGCCCTGTTGCTTGGGGAACCACCCACAAAGTATAAGGGACCTGAGAGAATATGTGACCCCTCATAGAAACAAAACTACACAATAATGAAGAATTACACATATTATGTAAATAAGTGTGATACACATGTGTCCTGGGTATGACGTTAAACTGCATCCAGCTCTGCAAGCGGTCCTCCAACTAGCAGGGAAATCATGGGGTTGGTGGCAGGATTAGCACTCCGGCCACTGTAAAAAAACTTCACACAGCTCAGAGACTACAGAAAGGACTGCTTTTTGCTCTCCACAGGAGTAGCTCTTATGCAGCCACCCATAGGAAGGCTGCTCACATCATGAAGGGGATGGGGGAAGCCCTTGGGAGCCCCATTCACGGAAGAGTCGAAACCGTTGGAGAGCCAATAGGGTCAGGTCTGTTGGGAATTGGAGCTGGTGTGGTTCTGAGGCGTCACCTGCTGCACGGCCGCACTCGGGTCCCAATTTGAGGTGGCCCATACAGGTGGGCGCATGGAACGTCTTGTCTCTCTGGCAAGATGATCATCTTTCTCTGCTGTCGGAGGAGCTGCGTAATCTCCGCATTTCAGTGGCAGCACTCTCTGAGGTGCGCAAACCGGGGACTGGCCAGATCTCTTTAGGTGGATACACCTTTTATTGGTCTGGTCGGTATGATGGCTGTCATGCTGAGGAAGCAGCTGTTACTGTAGTGGATTGTCTTCTTCTGATGGTGTCCGATGTCACTCCTTTCAACAAGCGTATTATGGGACTCAGATTATGGCACTCCCTGGGTGCCTTGTCTGTTGTCTCAGTGTATGCTCCAACCACGGTGAGTGATGTCTCGGCAAGGGAGACATTTTATTCGCAGCTTCGCTCTGGTGACCGTGGTGAAAGTGGCTCCATGTTCCTTGACTTTGCAAAAGGTCTGGGGCTACGAATCGCTGGATCCTGGTTCCAGCACCCTGAACCGCATCGTTGGACTTGGTACTCCAATACTGGTGGTGCGGTGAAGGAGATCGATCACATCCTCATGGGCAGATGCTGGAGGCTCTTGCAAAACTGCAGAGTCTACAGATGTGCCCAGTTTGTGAATTCTGACCATAGACTTGTTTTTGATACTCTTAGGATCCAGCTTAGGTCCTGTAGGTTACCACCTACTAGGAAAATGAGCCTGGACTTGGCCAGACTCCAAGACCAGGCTGTTTCTAATGAGTTTTAGAGCAGTTTGTGTGAGGAACTTTCAGATTTGGGTACCACTGCCGATTCTAATGTGATGTGGGACACCTTCCGTGACAAGACCCTGAAGGTTGCTGAGGGTTGTGTTGGTGTTACCGGTGTTCTCAGAAGGAGGTGTTTCATCTCGCAGGGCACCCTGGAAATCATCGAGAGGAGTCGCAGTGCACGGCTCAATTGCAACTCTGGTCTGTACCAGGAAGTGAGAAGGACGGCTGTGAGGGCTCTGAGGGAAGACAAAGAGGCGTTTCTTAGAGAAATCTATGAGCAAGTGACACACCATCTGTGGTCTAGCAACCCACGTCCAGCTTACAGAGGAATTGATGCATTACACACATCTGAATCTGTTCCTCAGAGAGTCATAGTCAGGGCAGCTGATGGAACGGTCCTTACAGACGACACTGCAGTTGTGACACGCTGAGCTAGTTACTTTGAGCAGTTGTTCAAAGCTGATCCTCAGGCTAGAACGTTGGATATCTCTGGGTCCACGGTTCTTGAGGCTTATCCTCCAATTAGCTGTGAACCACACAATCTCATTTAGATTGCACGGGTGGTGAACCAGCTGAAGGGGGGAAAGGCTGCAGGGATCTGTGGTATCCGGGGTGAACTTCTCCAGGCTGGTGGTAAGGCTGTCCTCCTGGCATTGCAAGCAATCTTTGCTTCCATTTGGGAGACTGGCATCATCCGAACTGACTGGAAAACGGGACCTGTCGTCCCTATCTGGAAAGGGAAGGTTGATCGCCTGGATTGCAGCAACTACAGGAAGATAACACTTCTCTCGGTGCCGGGTGAGATCTTTGCTAGGGTCGTCCTCAATGGGATCCGTGATCACTTGCTTACCTGCCAGCGACCGGAACAGTCTGGTTTTATGCCTAAGAAGTCTACCATCGACTGCATCCTGGCACTTAGGGTTCTCATAGAGCGCAAACGCGAATATCGGCACAGTTTCTTTACAGCCTTTGTCAATTTTTGCAAAGCATTCGACTCAGTTGATCGAGCTGCACTGTGGGACATCCTGAGGGTTTGCAGGATCCACTCGAGGTTGCTGGATATCATGGCCAGCCTGTACACTGGTACTGTGAGTGCTGTGCAGAGTGGAGGCAGGACCTCTGTGTTTTTCCCAGTTGATTTTGGGGTTCATCAGGGGTGTGTTCTTGCTCCTACTCTGTTCAATGCTTGTATGGACTGGGTGTTGGGCAAGGTCATGGGGTCCAGTGGCTGTGGGGCATCTGTTGGTGAAGAAAGATTCACAGATGTTGACTTTGCTGACGATGCTGTGATCTTCGTGGAGTCAATGGAGGCTCTGATCGGGGCGCTCGAGAGACTGAGTGAGGAGTCTGAGTGTCTGGGCTTGCGAGTGTCCTGGATAAAAACAAAGATCCAGGCCTTTAATGACCTCTTGGGCACAGCCATCAGCAGTGTGTCTGTTTGCGGAGAGAGTGTCGACCTTGTCGAGAGGTTTACTTACCTTGGCAGTGACATTCATGTCACTGGTGACTCTTCCTATGAAGTCAGTAGACGGATTGGGAGAGCATGGGGGCTCATGCGGTCGCTGGAAAGGGATGTGTGGCGCTCCCGATAGGTCCAAGTCTTTAGAGTCCTGGTGCTTCCTGTCTTGTTATATGGTTGTGAGACATGGACGCTATCTAGTGACCTCAGATAAAGACTGGACTCCTTTGGTATTGTGTCTCTCCGGAAAATCCTTGGGTACTGTTCGTTTGAATTTGTGTCGAATGAGTGGTTGCTCATGGAGTCCTGAATGAGGCACATTACCTGCATTGTGAGGGAGTGTCTGTTATGGCACTACGGCTATGTGGCGTGTTTCCCCTAGGGTGATCCGGCTTGTAAGATCCTCATTGTTGGGGACCCAAGTGGCTGGACCAGGCCAAGAGGTCACCCACATAACACCTGGCTGCGGCAGATAGGGGATCATTTCCGGAGGGTGGGACTGGACCACGTGTCTGCCTGGGGGGTTGCTAACTGGGATCCCGAATTGTTTTGCCGTATAGTGGGTGTGGCAACACAGTGTACCAGTGCATGCTCCCCAACTTAACTTGACTTGAACTTGCCATGTAGAAAATGTTTGAAGTTAAACAAAGAAGACATAAAAAATTAACTAAAACAAAGAACATAAACAGAACTTTGGCTGTTTCTTTTCTTTATAGTACACCATCAAATACTGGCCATCACTGTCATTTAAGAATTCTAAGCTGCCAGAAGGTATGGAAGGAATTGACTTTGGAGGTGCTGCTGGAATATTCCCAAGTGTGAGTAGAGAGATACCTCCATTACAGATGTTTTTCAGCAGGTGCTCCCACATCACAGTTATGCGCCCATGCCCACCCAATGAATATTCCAAAATTCACCTGGCACGCGTCTAGACCCTACCCTCACTTCTTCTTGACAGTTTAACCAACATTCTCTCGACTCCAAGTCTTTAATGTTGCTGGAGTTTTTAGGCCCTGACCATGAACTACTTCTGGGCCAGCCCCAGGAATCACTTTTGGGGTCTGGGCTGGGCCGGGCTTTGGATCCCCTGGAATTGTTCCTCTTGCACTCCCACTAACTGGCCCAGGATGTCCCTGAAACTGTTAGTCTAAATGATTTCCCTTTATTTGATGAAGCTCATACAAATATAGAGTCAATATCTGAAAATACAACTTATTGTCACTGTGGCAGTCATCTTATTAAGGACACATCAGGCACTCTAGAAGGACAATGAGAAAGCAGGATTGTAGGACTTTTTGCAAATGTATTAATAATACAGAAAACTGAAGTGTCACCTTGCCTCAAGTATTCAGTCCCTTTACTCAATACTTACTTGAAGCCCCTTTGGTAGCAATTACAGACTGTGGTCTTATTAGTCACAATGTGACCTGCCTTCCACAGCTGTATTTGGGGATTTTCTGCCTTTTTTCTCTGAAGATCCTCTCAAGCTCTGTCAGGTTGGATGGTGACTGCCAATTGACAGCTATTTTCAGGTCTCTCCAGAGATGTTTGGGCTCTGGCTGGGTCACTCAAGAACATTCCCCTTGTTATTCCTAAGGCACCTCTATGATGTCTTTAGTTGGTGCTTATTGTCAACGTCCTATTGGAAGGTGAATCTTCTGCCCAGGTTGAAATACAGAGAGCTCTGCATCAGGTTTTCATTAAGGATAACTCTGAGCTTTGCTCTGTTCAGCTTTCCCTTGACCCTGTCTCTTTTTCAAGCCTCCTACTCCAGAGTATGCTCCTGCCACTACCATGCTTTACTCCTGGAATCATATTGCACAGGTGACGAACAGTGCCTGGCTTGCTGTAGACAGGTTGCTTAGAATTGAAGAGAAGCATGTCAATCTTGGTTTTATCAGACCAGACAATCTGAAGATCCTTTCGGTACCTTTTTATAAACTCCAAGGGGATGTTCATGTGCCTTTTACTGAGAAGAGGCTTCCATCCGACCACTCTGCCATAGACCCCAGATTGGTGGAGTTTTGCAGTGGCAGTTGTTCTTCTGGAGGTTTATCACATTACCACCCAGGTTCTCTGGAGCTCAACCACAGTAACTATTGGGCTATTGGTCACTTAACTCACAAAGGCCCTTATCTCCTGGTTGCTCTGGAAAAGTCGTGGTTATTCCAAACTCCTTCCATTTAAGAACTGTGGATGCTGCTGTGCTCTTGGCAACCTTGAATGCTGCAGCAATTTTTTGTAGCCATCCCCAGAGTTCTGCCTCAACACAATCCTGTCTCTAAGCTCCACAGGCAACTTTCTGGCCTTACGGCTTGGTTTTTGCACCAATGTAGGACCTACAGACAGGATTGTGCCTTTCCTACTCACGTGCATTCAATTGAATTGACCACAAGTGGACTCTAAAGAAGGTGTAGAAACATCTCAATGATGATTAATAGAATGGGATGCCCCGAGTCAGTTTTCAAGTGTTATAGCAAAGGGACTGAATACTTATGTCAATGTCAATTTGCTTACTTACATGACTTTGTAGAACATCTAATTAATTAAATAATGGAAGGTTCGACCTTATCCCTACAAGGTAACATGTAATTGTGATGTCCCTGTCACTTTGGTGTAGTTCAGGTGTAACAATAAAACAGCTTCAGTTGGTATACGTACAAATGGAAAGGTTCTTCTGATTATATGCAGTTATCAACATAGTCATGCAGTCAAATAACAACTGAATGACATGAGAAAAATATCATATTAGTATATCATACATATACAGTACAGGCCAAAGGTTTGGACACACCTTCTCATTCAATGTGTTTTCTTTATTTTCATGACTGAAGGCATCAAAACTATGAATGAACACATGTGGAGTTATGTACTTAACAAAAAAAGGTGAAATAACTGAAAACATGTTTTATATTCTAGTTTCTTCAAAATAGCCACCCTTTGCTCTGATTACTGCTTTGCACACTCTTGGCATTCTCTCGATGAGCTTCAACAGGTAGTCACCTGAAATGGTTTTCACTTCACAGGTGTGCCTTATCAGGGTTATTTAGTGGAATTTCTTGCTTTATCAATGGGGTTGGGACCAGCAGTTGTGTTGTGCAGAAGTCAGGTTAGTTGGACGATCATTTATTTTTCAACAGGACAATGACCCCAAACACACCTCCAGGCTGTGTAAAGGCTATTTGACCAAGAAGGAGAGTGATGGAGTGCTGTAGATGGTCATGAAAATAAAGAAAACACATTGAATGAGGAGGTGTGTCCAAACTTTTGGCCTGTACTATATATATATATATATATATATTTATGGGTGTGTTATGAAGATTTCTTTCATTTGAAGACTTTGAATTTCAGTGAACATTTTAAAACAAAAATACCAGGACGGTGGAAATTCCTGTGTTATGCATCACACCTTTGCCATCTCAGTAGGTGTATGGTTTGTAACATGATATGGCTCCTTTATGTAGTGCAGTTTATAGCTATCCTATATATGTGTAGCATGAATGTACTGGCAGGTTACTGCCCAAGCTGCTCTTGTAAACTATTTGTCTCTGCACATGTCCATGTGTCCTGCACATTGGTCTTAGAGTCTGTCATAATCCTTCTATATAAAAGCGGTCGGGATTGTCCTTCCATCCCATGAGTGCTACACAGGCGCAGAGTTTCACACACGCCCCGTCCATTTGGCAATGCACGATGGGATTTGTAGTTTCGTTTTTCCAGATAAAAGATGATTTTCTACTCCAGACTGTGCGATATCTTCTTCTTCTTTCTTACTATATAAAAGCAGTCGGGATTGTCCTTCCGTCCCGTGAGTGGAAAGCGTAGCGGTATTCCGCTTATCACAGACTTACTACTTGCAGCTTGCGGTACGAAGCGACATGATGTGAGCAGAGTTCTGGTGCTCCCATCGTTCCCTTGCTTTTGTGCGCGATGCGCTGGAAAAATAGACAAAATTATGTCTCTGGAAATAATTAATGTTGATGGAGTACAAATGCCTCACCGCGTAGTAAATATCAGGGGGGTTCAAAAGGGCGACCTCAATATAGAAAAAAAGTTTAAATTTCATCACAAAAATACAATGGACCTAACTGTGCATCCAAAAGATCATCCAATTCTTTAAAAACAAAGATTTTGCTAGATTTTGATTTGTACTTGTATTTACAGTCTTCACTTATATAAAGGGCGCAGGCCATTCTTCTGAAGATGTTTATGTCCTAGGCAGAGAAAATTGCTGGTTTGAAAGAGGTGTGAAAGAGGCAATTTACGTGAAGAAAGAACGGCTGTCACTA
This sequence comes from Polypterus bichir lapradei, assembly GCA_026402145.1. Classification (NCBI taxonomy): domain Eukaryota; kingdom Metazoa; phylum Chordata; class Cladistia; order Polypteriformes; family Polypteridae; genus Polypterus; species Polypterus bichir. Next base: position 7,229,018 of record JANRMT010062799.1, read on the forward strand.
AACAAAGGGGGCCAATTAAGACACCATGTGTTCCCAGCTTAAAATAGCGTCATCTCAGAGCTTCCTTGGGTATTTCACCAGAAATTAATTTCATCCATTTTGTGACTGATCAATTACAAGCTTGATCTTGAACATGATTGATCATTAACACCTTAAATACACAGGGATAAGCCAGTTCCACCAAGAACTGGGGAAGCTGCTTTTATAAGCGGCAGAGCATTTTATTAAGAGAGAAATTGATGACTAGAATAATTTAACTCTCGATGCTGTACCACCCCGGATGACTGAGAATATTCACAGAGATGTGGCCATTAAGCTTGCCATGGAGTTTTATCACACTCAGGAGTGTCAAATTCAGACCCTGGAGGACTGTAGGTTTTTATCCCAACTACATTCATAATTTCTGTTGCTAATGGACCAAACATTTTTTATCTCAATTTTATTCGGCTTGCTTTTTAATGCTGTATTTGTCTTATGTCATAACTGAGAAGCTGGAAGTCACAATTGCGTCATTTGTGACATTCATGCATTCAAGCTACCCAAGTGGGAAAGTAAACATTGATGCCCTCATGAAAGTTGGTGTTTCAGCAACAAAAACTAACTAAAAGTTTCGTAGTTGGGATCAAAGAAGAAACTAAAGAGCAAGAAAGGAGCAATAAGTATATTGTCATGTCTAAGAAAATGTATGTTCTTCACAGAGATAAATAGTACTATTTGTGCTTGGAAGCCGCCTGATACAGAGAAAAATTCAGTGGTCTACTCTGTGGATTGAGGAACAAATTCATGCCACAGTCCACACAGGAGTAAAACATTACAGATGATAACCTTTGGCCCAAGTCTTCACAGTCCATAAAACAATTGCACAAAGCAACCACTGAGCCCAATGTACAAACAGTAGCACACATCAAGTTAGCATCAGTTAGTCCATTAGTATAGATGCTGGTAATGTTAACATTTGCCTTCGCAATATTCACTATTGTGGATTAAGGTGATTAACTTAAAGTGAATACTTGCAATAAAAAAACATAACCTATGATGTGCAATGGTGCATTTTGTTTTCAATGTACACTACCATTATGGAATTACATCATAATTTGAAGTCAGACAAACCTGGATTAGGCCAGAGTTTGCCAGTGGTAATTCTGAGTTTCGGGTGAGTTTTCTTTGTGTTTTCCAAGTTAGACATTGGAAATTGTGAGTCCTGAATTTTAGTCAAATGCAGCATAAGATAACCTTTGTTTTTTTCCTTAAGTCAATTTCTAATTACGTAACTGTAAAAACGTAATTGTGGGATACACCAGACTTGCCAGCTGAAGCTGTTGATTTCATCGCCAGACCATGTCAATTTAAAGATTGGAATTCACTAAGCATGTCACATTAGCCAACTGTGTGACAACGTTTCCAGCACAGTCATACTTGCTCCTATTTCTGTTAGCCAAAAAAAGGAGGTCTGACTGAGCCATTGCTGTACGAAGGGTTAACAGGTACGGCATGTTCAGTTGCAGTCTCTGCCCTTTCTTTCTCACCAACAGGGCTGAGGTGGTTAGAACTGGAGATCGTACATCAGCCACACTGGTTCTGAACACAGGTACGCCACAGGGTTGTGTGCTCTGCCAAGCACTCTTCACGTTATTTACACACGATTGCTCTGCCATCAATACCACAAATATGGTTGTGAAGTTTGCAGGTGATACGACCGTGGTGGGTCTCATATAAGGCAATGATGAGACTCACTACAGATAGGAGATACAGCACCTAGCACTATGGTGCTCAGCCAACAACCTTATCTTGAACACCAGCAAGACCAAAGAGATCATTGTGGACTATAGGAGGTCCAGAAGAACAGAACATGCTCCTATATTCATACATGAGGAGGCTGTAATTTGTGTGGACAATATCAAGTTATTGGGTATCCACATTACATTGGATCTGACCTGGTTTTTGAACACATCTCACCTGGTAAAGAAGGCCAAACAAAGACTCTTCTTCCTCAGCATGATGAGACATGCTGGATTCTCCTCTCGGCTGCTCATAAACTTCTACAGATCCGCTATAGAAAGCATTCTCTATCACAGTATGACAGTGTGGTATGGCAGCTGCAGGACAGGATGGACTTGAAACGGGTAGTGAGAACAGCACAGGGGATCGTGGGAAATCCTCTCCTAGACTTGGACTTTGTATATGCTGGAAGGGTGTAGAAGAGGGCCAAATGTATAGCTGTGAATCTCACCCATCTGGGAAATGGACTGTTTGTACCACTTCCTTCGGGAAAGCAGTACAGAAATATAAAAAAGCGTACCAGCAGACTGAAAGACAGCTTTTTCCCCAGAGCTGTGAAGTCCATCTGTCCCTGCTGATACACACATACATCTACATCTACCCCTAACCTGTCCCCCTGCCTAACATGCACACACACACTCGTATTCCTCACCAGCAGACCCACGCACACAGATCATTGGTCTCTGCCAGGCTCACTACCTCAGGAAAAGTCTGGACTTGATGATGTCTTATTGCTGCTGTCTTTTATATTGATATATATTTTATTATTAATAGTGTATTGTTTATTTTAAGTATTCTGCCTTGAATCCTAGTCCTACCAACAAAAAAATTTCATTATGTGTATGCATAATGACAATAAAGAATTCTACATCTACATCTATATTTTGTGACTGGAGACTACGCCTACAGTAAGATTCAAATAAGATTATGTAAGTTAAGGCTATGACTGAAAATCTTTGGAAAAGTCATGTAATGTGACATAGACTTTAGCCAGCATCCAAGTAATATTGATAGACTGTTTGTTCTGTTAGGGTCCCAGGTGACCTTATTTTCTCCTTTTATATACTTTATTGTATAGACCTGGGCAGGCGGCCGGGCAGGCGGCCGGGGCCCATGCCTGGCCAAGACGCCCTTGCAGCATATCTTCCAGGGGAGTAACGATGGGAAACCCAGTATCTCTTCCTGGATGGTAGATGGCAGCTTCCCTGGGTTGCAGCGGTGCCTCGGACTCCCCCAGGGCATCATAAGGGTTGGAGTTTTGTGCAGCCCTGTTGGGTTCCGCAGGTGCCGCCAGGGGGTGCTGCAGCTGGGACTCCTGAGCCCGTCTGGGCAACATATTCGTCACACCCGGAAGTGCAGCCGGAAGTTGGCAATCAAACACCTGGAGCACTTCTGGGTGCCCTATAAAGGGACCCAGCAACCACCACTCAGGGGCCAGAGTCTGGTGGAAGGAGTGGTGGTGAAAGAGAGAGGAGTGTTTTGGTTAGTGAGTTTGTGCTTGGGACCGTGTTGTGGCTGAAGGGATTACGGGGAAGACGTGCCCTCCAGCTGAAGAACATAAAAGTTTCTTTATTTGTATACGTGCCTCCGTGTCCAGTGTGTATCAGGTCGGGCGCAATATAGCGCCTTTCTTACAGCCTTAAGAAATAGTCTTAAATCCCATACTCGTACCACACTGTCAGGCACTGTAGTTCAGCACTTCTTCCACCTTCCCTTTTGTAGCTGCAACACCAGGCAGTTAGACAGAGTAAAAGAACAGGCAGGAATTACACCTTTAATTATATATTATTAAGAAGATGCCTACATTATAAGGAAGCAGAGTGCAATGTGAGTGATGGTTACAAATGAAACCATACAACCTGGTATTGCTAGATGTGTAGTTTCAGGTGGCAGATAAACTTGTAGTTATTCTCTATTATTTCTGGTCAGCTCATTTCTGGTCTGGAAAAATGGCAGCAAGAGCATTCCCTTGCAAGGCTCCCTCTTTATCGTCCCTTTGCAGCTCCTGATGCACGCATACGCACACTGTTCGGTCAGCGCACTGGCAGATAAACGTTTGAGCATGACCAGAAGATGCATGTAGGAAAACAAAAAGTGACTGAGAACATTAAGAAACTGAAGCCAGAATGAGACACAAGATTGGAGGACAAGAGAACAAGCAAGAAGTCAAATCTCACCACTTCACCCCCTAACAACATACTGGGGCAAAAGTGGCTGCCATCTCATCACCCAGGTGGATGCCACTAATTAGTGGTGGTTGAAGTGTCTCCCCGCTCTCTGAACCTCTTTGAGTAGTAAGAAAATTGCTATTTAAATATAAAGAATTATTATTATAATGAAGAGTTTTTTGAGAGTTTGGTAATCATAGACAGGATAAAGCAGTAAATTACCAGCTGTCCTTTTATCTCGTCATGTTGGTTAAGCACAGGTCATGACTTCATAGGCCAGGCCACTAGAAATGCATGGAAAGAGACCTAACGAGGGAATAACAAAATGGAGGCAACTGGAGACTTAAAATGGCATCCAAGTTATTGCTAAACAAAATACAATATTTGAGTGATTGCACAATTCAAGCAAATAATAAAAGGAAGAGAATCTGTGACCTCAATAACCCATCAGGCAAGTACAAAAGTATACTAAACTAGCCAAAGCCTGCCGTAGCATACGGCGGTGTAAGAATAGGAACGGAAAACGGTGAAAAAGAAATTCAGTATAACAAAGGCTTAGGAAACCACCATCGCAGTATAACGAAAATAGCAAGGAGCGAAACCAATGCCAATGGTCGAGATAGTACCTTCCTGTAGCAGGCTAAGGAAAACATAGACATATATAGAGAGACGCCGCATTCGCTGTGTAGACGCCGCATACACTGTGTTGCCCAGTCAACACGATAAGTCAGTGCGTCTGCCCAATTGCGAGTGGTAAAAGTGCCATTTAAACTAATACAGGTAGATGTGGAAACCGGGTTTTCTGATGAAAAAACAATAACGTTTTAAACAGTATCGTTTACATACAACAGATTTTGGCGAATCGTTTACATGCAATTATTTATATACATTTATTCACTAATAATGGCAATTATCAAAAAATAATAATTATTATTAAAATTATTAAATAATTCCTCCCATATAAGTAACATTTCTCAGACTGCTTTCTTCCATCTCTGAAATATTTCTAGACTTCGTCCTGTTCTTACGCAACACAGTACTGAAGTATTGGTTAATGCCCGAGTCACCTCACGTATAGATTACTGTAATGGTATTCATCCCACAAAAACTTATCCATCGCTTACAACTTCTTCAAAATTCTGCTGCCAGGATAATAACGTGCTGTTCTAAATCCACTGAACATACTACACCTGTTCTCTCTCAACTTCACTGGCTCCCTGTTAACTACAGAATGCAATACTAAATACCGCTCTGAACATTTAAAGCTCTCCACAGCCTCACTGATCTCCAGACTTTCACTCCTCTCGCTCACTCAGATCCTCATCTGCAGCTCGACTTTCTGTACCACACATCAGACTCTGTGCTATGGGAACTCGAGCGTCTCTCGTAGTACACCTCAACTCAGGAATTCTCTTCCCCCTCATATACATCAGCTCGATTCAATAACACATTTTAAAACTGCCCTCAAAACTTATCTTTTCAAAGTGGCATGCCAAATGTGAATTTTGCACTGTTACTGCCAGTTATCTTTGTTTGTTTGCTAATTATTGCTGTTTGATTTAGCCTTCTCTTTAGCCTCGAGAGCTACGGTGGACGCGGAATGAGGGTTAGAGTTGGCGGGCAGGGCTCTGTTGAGCGTATCCTTTTGGTCTTAGAGTTGAGGTGGCTCTCTGTCTTGCTTGCACTCACTGTCTTGCGTGCCCTTAGTGAATTATATATATAGATAATTAGCATGAAACAGCTCAGGCAAATCTGACCTTCCACCCGAAGCCTAGCATTTCCATACAGACAAGAAAGAAAGGTAACAATTAAACCATAAAATTGACCCATATGGCGTTTTCCACTCCAATGAATCTCCAGCTTCCTGACTCTTTAACATAATAAATGAAGTCATATTTATCAGCTTATATGCTCGATATCACTCATTTTACACTCCACCAAACATGCAAAGTGAGCCAACAGATGACCAACTAACTTAGAGGTCTCGGACCCAGTTCTGTTTTCTTTTACCAAGTGTCACATGTGGCTGGGGGGGCAACCCGACTGGGATGCCCCGGAGGACTGGAGGAGGGCTTATGCCTCCACCAGAACACGTGGGGGAGACTGCCCTGGTGGCTATGGGGACCACAGGTACAGAGCTTTGAAACTCAACCCGGTAGGGGCCCGTGGTCACCGCCAGGGGGCACCCCAATGCCTATGGAGCCCTGGACCTCAGCAGTTCTGCCACACTCGGAAGTGCTGGGGGGAAGAGGATCGGGGACACCCGGAGTGCTTCTGCGTGCGCAGCTGGCACTTCCGCCACACTGGGGAGTGCCGGCGGAAGATTGTTGGGAGGCACCTGGAGCACATCCAGGTGACTATAAAAGGGGCCACCTCCCTCCATTCGATTGCTAGAGTCGGGTGAGGAGAAAGACAAGGTCTTGGAGAAGTAAGGAGGCGACCTGAAGAGAAAGTGAGGCATTGGACTGTTGGTCTGGACTTCTGAGGACTTTGGGGTTTGTGCACTTGTTGTAAATATGTATAATAAACGTGTTGTGGGTGACTGAAACGTGTCTGCATGTCTGTGTCCGGGCCGAGCACCACACAAGGCAGATTCTTGCTGTTAATGAAGCCCATTGTTCAATTCTAAGGCGTCTGTGACTCCAGATATTCCCAACAATGTTGATTTTTATTTTATTTTTTTATTTTTTCTCTGAGAGCACCATTATTATGTGTTGTAGCCCAGAACAGACCGATATTTCACTTATCCACTTTCATTTTTTCGAAAACTTTCTTGACGCAGGTATTAAATGACAAATATGCAGGGGTAAATGGGACCTAGCTATTGTCATTAATGTTAATTTAAAAAGGGCAAAACTGAGGGCTCTGTGTGTTACTGAGCAAGTCAGTTAAAATGAAGGCCAAAGAAAGGTGTTACAAAGGATACTATTTAAGAAAGTGGCCTGAATGAAAGCCAGGAGCCCTCCAGGATCTTACCATTTGACTTTCTTGGATCAAGCAGCAGGATATAATTTGTGGTGCTCCTAACATTTTGTCACCCTAGCACTGGTCTTTAGATTCTTTCAATACACGTTTACACCATACACACTTAATACTTTAAAAAGAACTGTCAACACCTACCACTTCAATTCATGGTGACTCTTGTCACCTTCTTCTAGAACTTTGCTGAGGTGATAAATTAGCACTGCTTACTCGCTGAAAATGCTGGCTGTGTACGTGAAGGTGAGCCGTGTCATCCCCCTCAGAAAGATGAAACGAGAGCTGTTAGGGAGGCTCAGTGTCCTGTCACTGCGTTTGATGATTCTAGTAAAAAGGAGAATATTTTTTACATCTGTGCATAGTGGGGCAGAGGGGGTGGTGGGGGTGCAGAGAAGTCCCAGACTTGAAGGACTCATTGTCATCTATGAATTGTCAGCAGGCCACAAAAGATTATTATCCGTGCTCATTTTATTCTTCTAAATGCTTTGAAATCACTTTCGTTTTTTTGTCGTGTGCCTTTTGACTTACCAGTACAAGAAATCTCCCACTTCTGATACGCTGTCCGATCTGTCTTGATAGCTGTTTATTCAAGGCTGAGTTTTTTCTACTTTCTCCTATTTTATGCCCTCTAGACAAAAAATGTTTTTATGCCATTTTGGACCATGTTTTAAGCATAACATTACACTCTTACAATAAAGAATAAACCAATAAATGTATTCAGCAAACATGTCCAGAAGAACCTAAAGTTGTGCATGCTACATCAACCGATCACTAATGGGCTATAAGGGGTCAAAGTTACCGCTTTTCACAAAACTTCAAATAAAAATGGGGTTCAGTTATATAGGCATGTGGTAGCTGCTGATCAAACATGTGATGATATTTTTGATATTTAATTCTTTACCGGTGGTCCTTGCCCTCCAAGAGCCACTCCTGGAAGGTTAAAAATGACATCTCAAATGTAAGCACGTGGAGTATCGTTTTAGGCTATTTCAAGGTCAGTGATTACAAATGATGTTATTTCTGATTTTTAGTCCTTTATTAGGGATCTAGTGTTCAATGGACTTCCATCAGTTGGTGAATAATGACAATATTTAGACTTTAAATATTTAAATGAAAGCACACATTTTAATATTTCAAATGTTTGACACAACTATTCTTGTTTATTATATACCTCTACTTCATAAAGTAAATCATTACATTTCTTATGCATATCCTGAATTAGGATGGTTTACATTCATTCAGACTTTTTCATTTTATTTTTGTGGTTTCTTATTTCAATTGCAATTTTCATTGCTAATTTTGTTAGTGTCTTCTAAAAGTAATGCTTTCATACGCACCTCCATATTTGTTGACAGTACGCTCTTTGCTAGCCACATAGGCTGACAAGAGCAGGTGTTCCATGGCTGTTGTGAACGTCTTGTGTTCAGTTTTGGTCTTTGTGTATACATGAAAAAAGTGAATCAAAAAGAAAGGCAATTTGAAAATTACGCTGTAACTGCAACAGACAGAAGCTGATGAAATACAACATGTTTGTGATGTCTTATGGGTAATTTAAACATACCATTAGTCTAGCTGAAGCGAAGGTCAATTGAAGATGGATGCTCCACTGTTAGATTGCACCACTGTTGAACGACATGCTATAGAGAGATTTCTTTGGCCAGAGGGAGTGAAACCTGCTAAAATGAAGCTCATTCGGAGCTGAAAGCTGACCATCTGCTCTCATTGTGGACCAGAAATCTGAGATTTAGTCTGCCACGCTGAGAACTAAGCCCAGTCTGAAAGGCTGAGAAGCAGCCATTACTTCAAGAAGGGGTCTTCAGCATCTAAACTCTTGTGCCAGGACGAGTGAGGATTTTAAAATATGAAGTTGCATGGGACACAAACAAAATGCCAAGCTGAGAAAAGCACAAAACAGCACATAACAAAGACGTTTATACTTCATGCTCCAGAGGACGATACTGCTACGCAAGCGGTCTACTGTTTATACTTGTGTGCTTACATAAATCTGGAAGAATCCACCAGGTGGCAGTGCAAGACATCATCACGGTGAGTGTTGTGAATTGCCTGAAACATCGATTAAACTCCAAGGACACCTTGCCACAATATCTCTGAAAAGGATGTTTAATAATTTAATCCATAAATCCAGGGATGTGCCCATTCCAGCAAGCATGGGGCGCAAGAAAGAAACAAAATCCCTGGATGGGGCATCAACTCATCGCAAAGTGAACATAATCATACACACTCATTTTAGCATCACCAGATCCCCAAAACTTCATGTTTTTGGAAGGAAACCGGAGCACACTGTGGAAACCCAGCAGGAAAACATGCAAACTCCAGGTAGGGAACACCAGGGACGTGACTCCCTGCGAGACAGCAGCGCTACTGCTCTGCCACCGTGTCACCTCCGTGTAATTATTATCAGTATCCATCCATCCATTATCCAACCCACTATACCCTAACTACAGGGTCACGGGGGTCTGCTGGAGCCAATCCCAGCCAACACAGGGCACAAGGCAGGAAACAAACACTAGGGCATACACTAGGGACAATTTAGGATCGCCAATGCACCTAACCTGCATGTCTTTGGACTGTGGGAGGAAACCGGAGCACCTGGGGGAAACCCACGCAGTCACAGGGAGAACATGCAAACTCCATGCAGGGAGGACCCGGGAAGCGAACCCGGGTCTCCTAACTGTGAGGCAGCAGCGCCACCACTGCACCTATTATCAGTGTTCATTATTTAAATGAAGTTAACGACTTATCTGTAAAATGTAACATACATACTTTAATGCATTTCATCATGAACGTGATATCAAGTATAAATCTAAAGATTCTGAATGTGAGGAGAGTTGGAATACAGTATTGTAAATGAAATGTGTTCTGTGTGGCAATTGCTGTTGTCAGTTAAGGAGGAAGCCCCAGAAGCAGGTAGCGATTAACAACTGGGTCGGTTTTAAGATGACATTTATGATGGTCTACTTTAAAGATAAAGTAGTAAACTACAAGGTTCAAGTGGACATTTCGAGATTAAAGTCGAAATCTCCTCTTAAATCATTATATCTTCCCTGAAGAAGGGGCCTGAGTTACCTCAAAAGCTTGCATATTGTAATCTTTTTAATTAGCCAATAAAAGGTGTCATTTTTCTTGACATTTCACGAGATCCATTATGGCTAACACGGCACAACACCCTAGCACAACACAACACCACTTTAATCACAAAATACACCTTTTCACCATGCCCTTAATTTTTTTCTCTGTGGCTCAAATACGCTGCGATACAGTACATTCTGATACTGTATGTGAGACTTTTAAAATGTGTCGTGCCATTACGATCGGGAATATGCGACGCTTGAATATAAATTATAAAAGCACCACGAATGCATTTGTATGTGGGCATTTTGCTTCACCACATCGAACCATTCATCAAACATCAAAGCGCTCACACCGATCTCGTAGGATCCGCAAAGCGGCTTTCTGTCACCATGTAGATAGTAAACAGAGACTCTAACGTCACATTCCAACTTTTAGAACACTGCGCCCCTTGACTTTTTGCGCACGCGTCGCGTTAATTAAAGTCCAAAGAACCAACTTTGTTTGCAGGGAACCCTTCACAGAACAAAACGAATCTTTGACAAGAAGTAGTTCTACAATGAACCACACAACCCAGTAAAGTGTTGTTGCCGAACCAGGGGCCTCATGTATAACGCCGTGCGTAGAACTCGCACTATAACATGGCGTAAGCACAAAAGCCGAAATGTGCTTACGCACAGAAAAATCCAGATGCAGGAATCTGTGCGTACTCCAACTTCCACGTTCTTCCGCTACATAAATCCCGATCAGCGTGAAAAGTAACGCTCGTGCACGCGCTTTATGTAACGCCCCAACTCCTCCCAGAATTACGCCTCTTTGAATATGCAAATCAATATAAATCGCCCTTAAGCTCAGCCTTCTGTGAAAAGACAATGGGAAAAGCACGGGGGAAAATATAAGAATTTCAGGGAATACCAAGTGGAGGCAAAGGAAAAACATACTATTTGTTCAAATAAACCGTGGTATAATCAACAAAAGGAAGTTGATCGAGTGACATAGAGTGTTGGAGAAACTTGAAAGCTCACGTTCACAAAATCGCACAGTGCCGGAAATAAAAAAAGTCACATATCAAAGTCGCCGTGAAAAGGCGAGTTGTAGCCCACTGTCTGAGTGTCATATGAAAGCTTATTAGGGTACAGAGTAAAAAAAAAGGCACAGAGTGGGGAAAAAGCACGAAATGTCAACTTCAATCTCGACATTTCCACTTTAATCACGTAGTTTATTTTGTCATTAAAGCAGAACATCATAAACTTCATCTTAAAATCGTTTAATTAACCAGTTTCTCAAATCACATCGTAATTAAAGTAGCACGTTAAATGCTTTGTTTTGTATTTGATCTTCTATGTGCTCTATGTGTGTGAATCACTACTTGCTTCTTAAACCGGCTCTCTTCCTCCAACTGGACACAGAATCCATTACATTCGCGATATTACAACTCTCTGAATAACTAAAATACTGAGATGTATACGTGATATCATTTTTATGATGATAGGAGTTAAAGCACGTTATTAAACGTGTGTTTCACTTCGATGAAATAATTTATTGCAGCAGTACTCAGGGGCGGCTCTAGGCTTGTGGTGGCACTGGGCAGAGGAAGAATCGGTGGCTCCTTCGCCCGCCAATGTCAGTAAGGTAGCTTATGCACGGTGGATGGCCACGTCCGTTGCAGACACTGCATAGCCGCCTCGTGCTCATGACACAAGCATTTAACTTTTGCCGAAATTTGCCGCTGCGTTTTTAGCTGTGTTGTTATTTTCTCTTTCTGTTTTATATTCAATATATATAGGCGTAGCCGCCACTGCAGTCCTTGCTTTTCTTTCCCCAAGTAACCAATCGCCACACAATCAGCTCTGTAATAGACGTTAAGCCATCTGTAAGTTTAGCGCAGATTATTCAAAATGTTTAAGGAACATTGAAATATCTTCGTAGTACATGGTTAATTATTCTATCCTTCACGACACTCCCAGTGAAGAATATAGATTATTTAAATGAAGTTAAAGTTTTATCTGTATAATATAATCAACATATTTTGCTGCATTTCACCTTAAAAATGATATCGTCATCATATGTAAATACGCGCTTTATAAAGTGGCTCAGGTTGTGCGATATTATAACTGTAGTGCAAGTTTACAGTGGGGTGATTGTACAAATAAGTACAAACAGTTCTACAAGGTGCAATTGATTGAATGCATTCAAAGTTCTTGGGATGAAACTGTTTCTGAACCGCGAGGTCCGTACAGGAAAGGCTTTAAAACGTTTTGCAGTGGCTGAGGCAGCGTGTCCTTGAAGCTGTATACCGATAATTCTCTTTCCGATCAGCTGCTGCTGTGATTTACACTCAGATACAGTGATATAAATACTCCGAGTGGTGCAGTGAGAGTAATATGGGAAAAGATGATCCGCTGTGGCAACTCTTAACGGGAGCAGCTGAAAGAAGAATAAGGTGCAGTTAGAGTAACAACGCTAAAGCAGTTATGGTATTTGGCCGTTCTTTGGACCATTATATTGTTACAAGTTAATTACAATCAGATGCGTTACAATAATAAACAATATGCGGTTAGTTTCAGTGTATTTATAAAGCCGCGTCAGGAAAATAAGGTGTAACCACACAGGAACAGTAGCACTGCTTTGACGCTGGGTGCCGCCAGTCTGCAAAACCGAGCGGAGAACTTGCGTACGACAAGGTATGAGGTACTGTACCGTGGAAAAGTGCGTGGCTTTATGCCAAGTGTAGGTTTTATACATCGCGATTTGAACGTGGAAAAGTTCTTACGCAACATTTCTGTGCGTACGCACCGTTTATACATGAGGCCCCAGGAGTTTTAAGAGCGTAGAGCAGGGGTGCCCAAGACGTCGATCATATATCCTCCCTATGGCATTTGCCACTTGATTGACATACAGGGCGGCCAGTCTGAGATCTCTTTTCTTGTAACACACTGGTCATCCCGCACGCACGATCAAATGCGCGAGCTACTGCAAAACTGCAGCTATCTAAGTGATCTAGTTAGCCTTCCAATTTACGTATATCGACTAAAGAAAGGATTAAAAAAATGTTTGGGGAGGGTATGGGCTTTATGTGGAATCAGAAGAGGATTTTTTTTCTCACAATGTCACAATCAAAGTGCGTTTGTCTCATCTGTCAATCTATTATTGCTATTCCAAAGAAGGAAAATGTGGAAAGGCACTTTCGAACTGTTCTTAAAAACTACGAAACTGACTTCCTTCCGAAAAGCGATCTGAGAAAAACAAAAGAGAGGGAACTAAAATCGCAGTTAATCGGACAGCCGTCATTTTTCACTCAGCTGAATTCAAAAGCAAAGACAGACACACCGAAGCATCGTTCCGGGTGAGTCACACGATCATAAGAAGTCCTTCCAAGAGCTACCTCCTTGACTGCATTATTCGGCTCTACTTATTTAAGCGTGTCAGCCCTTTCCCACATGAAGATTATTAAATCCAAATACTGTAGTGACCATAAATGTATTGAATTGTATTTTTCCACGCTGGTGGAAAAGTGCAAGTGCAAAATGTTAACAACATGTATTTTGCACTGCAAACCAAGTGCAACAACATACCCTTTTAACATCATTTAAAACATTTGTAATACACAACAGGACCTATCTTACTGAATTCATTTCTGAAGAATCCACTTCCGAGCTCTCACAGTTGTGAAGTCATTAAAAAAATCTACAAAATTAATTTAAAACTTAATCTTCAATTTGAAGGGCCAGGACCACACATTTTTTTATATCAATTTATGTTTACTAAAATGGTCAAAATGTAATGTGCAAAAAAAACACAGTGCAACACACACACGTCTATGTAAATTCTCTGAACATACATTCTGAGTATGGAATTAAGCAATAAAAGAGGTGTCAGTTCCTTTTTTACATGGGCACAGTATAACTTCTTTAGGGTCTTCATTTGACACCAATGGTGGTTTTCAAATCTCTGGATATTGTTACTAATAGCGCCATTAGACCATCTTGGCCCCCAACCAGCCCCAGCACCTGAGAGAAATGTTCCTGTTGGTTCCCTGGGTCCATCCATTCAGCACGTGTGATGGCATTTGTGATCATGTTAACTGGCAGTGTCGTTATACTCAGAGAGGAGTCTGTGCTTTCAGAAAGCCCACGTGGTTGAAGCTGCCTTCCATCGTTGCATTCATTTATTGTCTGAAGTTGTTTTTCCATTATAGGATCATAAAGAAGGAAAGCCAGTGCCAGCAGCATCGACACCAGCTCTGATTAGAATGCCCTTTCATCAAAGGGCACACTCACAAACATACGCTAAATTATTTATTCTAGGCCGTTAGTCATTTCTTAGGTGCACATGCTTGTTATCGGGATATGGGAGGAAACTCAGTCAGGGAAACCAACACCAAATAGTGCAGCAGGATCTGAGTGTAGTTCATTTTATTCTGTCATTTTCAAAAAAATGTTATTAAATTATCACTTTTCATTGCTGTTTTGTTTGCTTTTTCTTGTCAAGTGTCTCTTTTTGATCACATTACCAGCTTTCTGGTTCTGAGATATTGTTCCCATGATGCTACACTATTTCAGGTCTGTGCGTCATGCTGTGTGTCATGTCGTTGTAAACATTTTATTTGAGAACATTTGATGTATTAACTGATTGAGAATTTAGTTTGGACGAATTTCAGGTTTTGATCCACGTGGTTTAAAGTTCTGTTTTGCTCATTTTATGTCAAGCCCAGAATTAGACACTTTGGCGTTTATTTTGTTTTCAACATTCATTTTTTAGCCAGCCACCATATCACCTGCACTTCAGAACAGGTACTCCAACTGAAGCTAAGCATGTTTGGGCTGAGCCTTTACTTAAATGGGAGATCATCTAGTAAAAGCTTGGGTTGCTGCTGGAAGAGGTCCTGGTGAGGCCCTGTGCTCTGTGTGTGCAGTGACGATGACACTGTAATGTTAAAACTGTCTCCATCCTTCATATAAGATGGAAAACTGAGGTTCTGATTCTCTAAGATCTTAAAAGGTCCCAGAACAGGGTGGAAACCAAGCCATGAGGTCAAAGGAATTTCCTGCAGAACTTTAGAGACAGGATTGTGTCAAGGCTCAGATCTGGAGAAAGCTACAAAATAATCCCGCAGCACAGTAGCCTTTATAATTCTTAAAGTGAGGAAGTTTAGAATAACCACAAATCTTCCTAGAGCTGGTCAACAAGTCAAACTGAACAATCAGGGAAGAAGGGTCATGGAAAGAGAGAGTGACCAAGAACCTGAAGGTCACTCTGTCTGAGCTCCAGAGAACCTGTGTGGAGAACGACAACCATAACGACAACACTCCACCATTCTGGGCTTTATGTCACACTGGCCGAACAAAAGCCTCTCCTCAGTAAAAGACACATGGAGCCTGCTCGGAGTTTGCAAAAAGGCACCTAAAGTACTCCCAGATTGTGAGAAACAAGATCCTTTGGTCTGATGAAACCAAAATTAGCATCATGTCTGGAGGAAACCAGGCACTGCTGTGCAATACCACTCAGATGGGGAATGTCAGAGGTAGCATCATGCTGTGAGGTTGTTTTTCAGCAGCAGGGACCAGGAGACTAGTCAGGGTTGAACGAAAGCTGAATGGGCCAAAGTTCAGAAAAATCCTTAATGAAAACCTGCTCTGGAGTACTCTGGACCTCAGACTGGGCTGAAGGTTCACTTTCTAATACAACAATGACCCTAACCACAAAGAAAAGACAACAAAGGACTATATTAAGTTAATTGAACTTCTCTGGGGAGACCTGAAAATGGCATCCATTGACAGTGTCCACCCAACCTGACAGTTAATGAAGATCTGCAGAGAAGAATGTCAGAAAATCCCCAAATCCAGGTGTGTGAGGCTTGTCACATCAGGCCCAAGAAAACTCCAGGCTGGAATGGCTGCCAAACAGCCTTCAATTAAGTACTGAATAAAGGGTCTAAATACTTGGGTTAATGGGAGATTACAGTTTTTTATGTTAAATACATTTGAAAAAAATGCTATAATCCTTCGCTCTATTTGGGGTATTAAGTGTTGCCTAATGAGAGAAAAAAATAAATAAATTTAACACAAGCCTGCAATGTGTAAAAAATGAGGGCTCTGAATGCTCACTGAATCCACTGCAGTTAAATGCATTAAACACTAATCATAACGTAACTTTTAGATGCTGTGGGCAAAAGGAAGTACGTAATTAAAACAAAAATGAGAGCAATGTGTAAAGTGAAAGAAAGTTTATCAGAATTCAAATCTGTGTACATCTATGCCAAATGCACATGAGCAGACATTAGCAGTCACTGGTATAAAAATGTGACACACTTCTTCACCGTGTACATGATTACAAGAATAGAGAAATGAATTTCACGCAAGAGTGACCCTGCAGCAGCTGAACATATCCAAAACAACAAAAGATTCAACAAAAACATTTTTTATGACAAAACAATTATGGAAAAGGTTGCTTTAATTAGTATTTACTTTCAGCAGCATCTGCAATGACACAGATAATAAACTGTGATGAAGATAAGCCAACACACGTGCACGGATTTCTTCTTGGAAGAAACATCAAAAGCAGGTGGGTGGATTAGCAGAGCACTAATTATCTGAACAAGGATTAGCCAGACATCTGTTATTTGGACGTATGAATTATTAAAACCCTGATGATCAGTAATACATGCTGATCTTAGTACTTGTTACTCTAGTGTCTGTCTTGTTATCTAAATGCTAGCTATTCGATATCTGATTAACCAAACACCAGTTATCCAGATGCCTGGCTAGCCAACACCATATAGTTTTTTTGATGATAATTATCCAAATGAATGGAAGATTAGACAATTGCCCAAAGTTCTGATAATTCCTAACAGCTGTGATCCAGATGTTTGATGAGTTCAAACACCAGCTATGTAGAGGCCTGATTATTCTGAGCGCTAATCATCCAGATTTCTACCAACATCGGGTATCTGGAGATGCCATTATACAAACTCCATTTAAAAAGACTTCCAGATCCTACACCCTCCCACATCACCAACAATGGTGATTCTGGATTGACTGTGTGAGTGCTGCCAATGCCATGGGCTGTTCCCTGCCTTGTCCCAGTGTTGCCTTGATAGGCTTTAGTCCTTGATGACACTGAATTGGATTAAGCAACTCTAAGAATGTTCTGTCATGTTACATTTCTATCCCACATCCCTGAATTGGATTCTGCAGATTATGGTATCTTAATGGTGGAGTGCAAGTATAACTCCAACAAGTACCCAGCTGGTTGATTACTCAAATGGCAGTAATCCCACTGTAACTTAATGCATGAGACCATAAAAATATTTTGTTGTAATGGAAATTTTATTTTAATGAATATGTAGAAAATATGTATACGATTATGACCGGGGTCTTGTGCCATCTTGCTGCTGTGTTGCGTCTGGCAAGCAGTAAACAAAGGGCAAAGCAATTGGTTGTTCTCTGCAGGATCAGGCTTACCATGTAATGTTCTTGTCGCACAATGTTTAGAACATTTAGCACCAGGATTTGTCCTGCTCTTCCTCACACTCTCCTAGTCTGCCACAACGGTGATTCGAAGCCACTAGTGTTCTTCTAATCTGAAGATGGGAGCTAAAATAGGACAATTGCCCCCATGTCATGGTTCCTGTTTTGTGTGCTTCAGTACTGAAGTAACAACTTCTGTCTTGAATGAAGTCTTGAGACTGTACCTGCCTTCACTATACAGTAATAAAGTAGCTGTATTTTCCTTTGAAGCCTGGACTCACCTTTCTGACTTTCGTGCAACTAGATAATACCTGTATAGAAAACAGTGGTTCTTAATCAGAAAAAAAAAATTTTCTAGAAATACAGGTTAAAATACAGAAAGAAAATGAAATGTTAGATGTAACTTTTTTTATACAAATTCAAACGCACTTCTAATTTTGTGTTGAATTTTCATGTTGCAGGCAACAATTGTAAATGCTTTCACCACATAATTTGTCTTCATTCTAGAATCAACTTTTTCAAGGATTGTTAATTTTTCATTCAGTGTAAATTTTCTCACTTTTTGTGTTCATCGCAAAGAAAACTTTGAGAACCGCACAAAACGCAACTACGTACGCAGAGGCTTGGTGGAGCACTGACTCAGAATTCAGCTATATGATGTCTCATCTACACCTAGACAGTCATTTTTTTGGTCTAACAAGAAAGAGACAGCCTGTTGCAGGTTTCCTGAGAGTCAACGAAAGTGTAGGCATGGCATTAAGTATTTTTTGCATTACATTATTATCTTTGCTGGCCTTTTTTGGTTAAAAAAAAATGTTTGTTATACTGAAATTTACATTTCGTTAAAACAGATGATGTTGTATGAATGTTTGTCAAGACCAACAAAAAGTATTCATTATTCTGAAAATTTTGTTTTCGCTATAATGCAATTTGACTAGTATCTAATAATTCATATGTGTTCTTCTTGGCTGAAATTTGTCAGAATTAAATACTAACAGAACCACGAGACAAAGTAACAAACACAGGAGCGAATCAGTACAAAAGTCAAAAAGGTACAAATTAACTAAACCTTCATACCCAGAAATCACGATAAAAAATATAAAAGATCCTAAATCTTTAATTAGGTGGCATGGTGGCGCAGTGGATAGCGCTGCTGCCTCGCAGTTAGGAGACCCGGGTTTGCTTCCAGTTTCCTCCATGCATAGAGTTTGCGTGTTCTCCCCGTGTCTGCGTGGGTTTAATCCGGGTGCTCTGGTTTCCTCCCACAGTCCAAAGAAATGCAGTTTAGGTGCATTGGCAATTCTAAATTGTCCCTGGTGTGTGTGCCCTGTGGTGGGCTGGCGCCCTGCCCAAGGTTTGTTTCCTGCCTTGTGCCCTGTGTTGGCTGGGATTGGCTCCAGCAGACCCTGTAGTTAGGATATAGTGGGTAGGATGATGGATGGATAAATCTTTAATTAATTCATGCATACTAGCTACCGTCATGAACATTTTATTGTTTGATATGCAGAATCTTGGACCAACCAGAAAGTGTGGATCCTGACCTTAATTCCATTGCAATGGTGACTACTGGCACCATCATTTTTTGCTGTGAGTGCCACCTTGTTACTAAGAACTTTGAGTGGAAATATACATGTGATGATTTAACAGGTCAGCCTTGGACATTTCCAGGTTATCTGAGATCTGGATAAAGACTATGAATTTAGTGATTGTATTTTTTTTTTTTTGGTTTTCTGGTAAAAAGAATCTGACTTGAATTTTGACTGTGATTTAGGGTTTTGTTTTTTCGTGGAATTGATTTCTTCAATGACAAATTAGACTTGCTTCTGATCCATGTTTTTTGTTCTGGACTCTATCTATCTATCTATCTATCTATCTATCTATCTATCTATCTATCTATC
>JANRMT010062799.1:7256764-7267877 GCA_026402145.1 Polypterus bichir lapradei
GATAGATAGATAGATAGATAGATAGATAGATAGATAGATAGATAGTGCCTTTCTATCTATCTATCTATCTATCTATCTATCTATCTATCTATCTATCTATCTATCTATCTGTTATATAGTGCCTTTCTATCTATCTATCTATCTGTCTGTTATATAGTGCCTTTCTATCTATCTATCTATCTATCTATCTATCTATCTATCTATCTATCTATCTATCTATCTATCTATCATTATACAGTGCCTTTCTATCTATCAGTCTGGACCTGGGGACACTGCACACTCCACCCAGATCCTGACCATGCCATGTTTAAGTGTTGGTCCTTGAAGCTGAAGCTCATGTTATGATTTTGGACTTGATTTGATTATAGGCTGTGGCTTTCTGGTAAGTTTCACTGACACCATATTATGTTTTTTTTTTTGGAAAATTAATTATTAAGAGATGAAGACATTTCAGAAATGGGATCATGTTACAAGCATGCATCTGATGGTATGTTTATGACTGTAATATTCCTCTACACTTATTTCTCTTTTTTGCTTATTAAAGAATAAGAAAATATGAATAAAAATTCCAGTGTTGGACTTTCAGCTGGTCCATATGTCACTAAGTGTGTTTTGCTGAAAGGCTGGCGCCCCTTCCTGAGATGGGTGCTTCCTGTTTGTTCCCCATAGCAAAATGAATAAAGTGGGTCCAGCAGATAGATGGATGTGGGGCAGCTGAATGGCAAATTGGATAACACTGTTGCCTAACAGTCACGAAGACCAGAGTTCAAGCAAAAAAGAATGCTAAAGAAAGGTGTGCCTGCTCCAGGTTGGGATGAGGTGCTGCCTCAAGTAGAAGAGTTTAATTACCTCAGGGTCTTGTTCATGAGTGAGGGAAGAAGGGAGAGGTAGATTGACAGGCGGATAGGAGTGACATCAGGAATCATGCAGACTTTGTAATGGTGGATCGTGGTTAAAGCAAAGCTATTAATTTACTGGTTGATGTACATTCCTACCCTCACTGATGGTGCACTGCTAACGTTAATGCTGAGGTCTACAGTACGTTGATTACTTAGATTTCAGATGATTTTAGTCGGGGAGCATAGCTAGTATTAATATAATACTGTCATTGTACATACTGATATTTATAACGTATTTATTATTTTGGGTGCTCCGGTTTCCTCCCACAGTCCAAAGACATGTAGGTTAGGTGCACTGGCGATCCTAAATTGTCCCTAGTGTGTGCTTGGTGTGTGTGTGTGTGTGTGCGTGTGCGCGCATGTGTCCTGCGGTGGGCTGGTGCCCTGTCCAGGATTTGTTTCTGCCTTGCGTCCTGTGCTGGCTAGGATTGAGCAGACCTCCGTGACCCTGTGTTAGGATATAGCGGGTTGGACGATGACTGATGACTGACTGATTTTTATAATGTATAAAATTATATGTTACTTGATTTGAACAAACCCTTGAATCTCTGCTGATTGATGCTCTCAGACAGAAAACATGTCATCTATCTCCTAAAATATCGAAGACAAAAATAATAGAAACATTTTGACATGTATGATCTCTCAATGTATCTATTTATTGATTATTCAAATAAGCAGAGAACCCTGTTTTAGTAAGACCACGTTAAGAGGACGCCGTTCATGTCAATCTTACTGAGCTCTGTAGTGTCTTAGACGGCGGGAACCAAAAGCAAAGGCGCCCTTATCAGCACAGGGGACTCATTTGAGCGTCGGGCGAGCTTCATTGGAGTGGTGCACATGCTAATGTCACCGCCTGAGTTTTTCGGCATCGCTTTAACATCATGGAGCAAAGGGTTAGGAACCGTGGCCACGAGCGCAGAGTTGGGCGAGGAGAAGCGAGACAGCCATCCGATGGGGAAGCTGCTGCACCGGCAGGGCAGCGAGGTCGGGGTAGAGGCGGTCATCATCGCGGCCGAGGGAGACGGGACCATCATCATCGGGGCAGGGGGCACCCAGCTGCTTCCCGCGTACGGGTAAGGTGCCACGACAGCCCGCAGTCTTTATTGGACGTTGCGCAATGCACGGCAAGTTTTATTGCTGTCAATGAGACAATGTGTGGTAAAGACGCTGAGGAACTGGACAGTAGCTAGGACGCTTTAGAGAGGTGGGACTTGATCTGTCGAAAGGGTACATTTATCTTTTCACAGGAGAAATATAAGCAGATGCCTTCCAGAGGGTGACAACCATCAGACATTTAGTGTCCAGACCAGTAGACTCCAAACCAGATTCACAATCACTGATAATATCTGATCGTGTTTAATTAACTGGTATTTTTTTCCGCAACTCTTATTCTGCATTCAGAAAAGTGCAGCAGTAGGATTTTTACAAAACGCACAAACTGGGAAGTACCAGCTCACTCAGTTAAGGCTAGGAGTCCAACTGAAAACAGTAGCTGGTGAGAACAAAATTCTGCAGCCTCAGAGTGTCCTCAGGACCGAGTTTGGGAACAATGTATTGGTGCTTGCATTTGATACTCATTTGACGTTTGTTTTTCAAAATACTTCTTTCGTCACATCACTTGGAATAGGGAACATCTGCACGGTTTTGTACCGTCACACTATTTTGACACAATCGACCCCCCACCTTTTACATTTCGTCACAAATCTTCTAACCCCCATTTCAGTAATCAAGTCAGCAACTTGGGTCCTGTTAGAGAAAATCCTTTTGCCTCCTTAGCATTTTGTTTACCCCCAGAAAAATTAGCTAAAAGCATTGACTTTTTTTTTTCAACAACAAAAAATGTTATTTTGTGTAATATCCGGCCATTCATCCATTTTCTACCACCTGCTCCAGGTCTTGGGGGCAGCACTCTATGTAATGATGCCCAGACGTTGCTTTTCCCCCCACAGCCTCCTTCATCTTCTCCAAGGTAATACTGGGGTGTTCCCAGACCAGTTGAGAGATATAATCTCTCCAGTGTGTCCTGGGTCTGTCCTGAGGTCTCCTGCCGTTTGTATGTTTTGTCCCAGAAACATATAAGTACCAAAATGTCAACATAACTACAGCAGCAAAGGCATGTCTAGTGTACACTGCTGATGTAGCATTTGTGCTTCATGTGATATGTTTTGAAACCATCAATGCACATTGGCACTGTATGAGCAGATTTCAAAAGATTTTCTTATACTATTTTTAGTTGCTTACACATGACAAGGGTAGAATGTCAATGACTGATCCTCATGATCAGTGTGCCCCCGGTGTCATTGTAGGCTGTCACAGCACCAAGCTTAGTGGCTTCCACATGTCTCCTGACACAAACATTAACAGCTGCTGCATTGTGAACAGTACTTAGGGGGCTAAAATGTTTCTTGCCCTTCTACTTGATTGCAATCATTTTGCCTTTTTGCCCCACACATCTGGAGTCATCAAGCTTGTCTTGGAGCTTTGGTCATACAGTGCCATATGCATCAGTTTTCCTTTAAAGAAAAATGTCAGGCAGTTCAGATGAGGTACAGAAACTGTCAGTCATTATACAGTAACCCTGGTCAAGCAAAGGGTCTGCAAGTGACAGCACAGATGATGTAGTGACCTTGTACTGACTGTACTTCCCACCCCAATGGGTTCCTTCACTGGTGTAAAATATCAAGTTCCAGATGTGCCCAGAGTTTGATTCGCACCGAATTGGGTTTAGACGTGTCATACTCTATCCATGACAGCCTTCCCTTGTAACCCATGAGACTTTTGTCAGCACTTGCATCATGATTGGGAACATGACACCTTCTGCATATTCCTAATGATCGCCTGGTGCACGTCGCACAGTTTGTATAGTTTTGGTGCTGGAGATTGGCTTAATCATAGTCATTGTTATTGGTGGAATGCAGGTATTTCATAATGAGTGAAAAAGCACACTCGCTCATAATTTTGCCAAAAATGGGCTTCTTAAACAACAGTTTGTGACCGGTACATTCTGTGGACTTTTATCCAAGCTGTATTAGTTTCTTGTTTCGAAGCAGTTCTTTTTTGGGATGCCATTCTACAGCAGGACCCATTCATGCAAACACCCAATCACCATACAGTATGTGGTCAGAAAATCCACACTGACACATAAGACATTTGAGAAATGAGAGGAGACCAGTCAGTCCATCAAGCTTGCTTGTTTAGCTGATAGCTAAGCTGTCGCAGTATCTTGACCAGGCACTTTTCAACTCATTGTCTCAGTAGGTTGTTGCAGATTCCCACAACTTTGCGTAAAGAAGCATTTCCTGGCTTCACTCCTAAATGCTCTTGTCCTTAATTTCTACTGGCACACTCGAGTCCGTGATTCACCATTAAGTGGCAAGGATTCTGCTTGATCTACTTTATCAAAGCCTTTGAGGATTTTGCAGACTTGGATGAGGACCAAACTCATCCTCCTCTTCTCAGACTAAACAATTTTAATTCCATCATAGGGTTGTGAAAAATACTGAAATATTGTACCAAATGCAACATTTTATATTTACTTCATTACTCATTTTTTGTGGTATTGATTCTACAGCATACATTGCAAGCGTCCTTCAGTTCATGCTGGCTTTTGACAGTTAAGCCTGCGCTCTTCATTAACGGGTAACCGTTTTTAGCACTGGGTTTCTGTGGCTCTCTCGCTGTGCAGTCTACTACAGTAGCACGTTAACTTTCTTTTATTTTATTATGGCCATTTTAAAGTTATATTTCATCACGTTTATTTTATAATGTAAGGCACTGTTACTTTTCAGTGCTCTGTTGCATAAACAGTGGCCCTGCTCCTCCATGTACTCATGTGCTTCCAACTTAAGAGCATGTGTTCAGACTCATGTGCAGCCCGCCACGGCCTCACGGATGAGCACATCGACATGCTGGTCTTTGTTGAAAATAATTTGCAAGTTACAAAGACATCGTAGTTTATTTACACAGAGTGCAACGTGCACAGTGTGCATTTGCACAGAGCCTTGGGGTGTTTTAGTGGTCTGTTTGTGTGTTACTTTTCTGAACACTCATTTACAAAAGAGCACATTAATGTTCTTTTTAGTCAAATGTTAATTTGTTTGTTTTAAACATTTTAAATGTTCTGTATGCACTACTTGTTCGATTAACATTTAATGACATCCATAACATTTCATTATACTACCTCAGTAACAGTGTCTGCTTTCATAGATGTGAAAAAAATAAACGTTGACCGGGTTTGAACTTCTTTACTTTTTACTGTTTACAGACCTTTACTGTTTCTTATCACAAAGGACTGCACTACTTAAAATAGTTGCATTTAATTGCTAAAGTTTTTATTATTCGTTTCCATCAATGTTAGGATTTTAATGCATTCAGAAGTGCAATTTACTTAAATACATTTTTTATTGAGTTACATTATATACTGTATTGGGCATCAAAGATGCCATTGAATTTCAACACTTTTCTTATTATTGAATCAGAGTACTGGAGCATGGTGGCCGGAATTGCACACCGTACCGCACATGTGGTCTCACTTGTATTTAGAATTACGTGCGCTCCCAGGTCTGAAGCTTCTCTGTGTCTTTTTGAATTCTTTGTGCTGCTCCTCAGTTCATTATCCCTCACTTGTGAATTTCACTCAATTGCTCACCACACTGTGAATCTGTCATTAATATACAGTACAGGCCAAAAGTTTGGACACACCTCCTCATTCAATGTGTTTTCTTTATTTTCATGACCATTTACAGCACTCCATCACTCTCCTTCTTGGTCAAATAGCCCTTACACAGCCTGGAGGTGTGTTTGGGGTCATTGTCCTGTTGAAAAATAAATGATCGTCCAACTAACCTGACTTCTGCACAACACAACTGCTGGTCCCAACCCCATTGATAAAGCAAGAAATTCCACTAAATAACCCTGATAAGGCACACCTGTGAAGTGAAAACCATTTCAGGGGACTACCTGTTGAAGCTCATCGAGAGAATGCCAAGAGTGTGCAAAGCAGTAATCAGAGCAAAGGGTGGCTATTTTGAAGAAACTAGAATATAAAACATGTTTTCAGTTATTTCACCTTTTTTTGTTAAGTACATAACTCCACATGTGTTCATTCATAGTTTTGATGCCTTCAGTCATGAAAATAAAGAAAACACATTGAATGAGGAGGTGTGTCCAAACCTTTGGCCTGTACTGTATATCAGAAAAATTAACAGTCCTAGGACAGACCCCCCCCGAGAGTCTCCACTGTAGAGTATTCTTCTCTTATCTTTACTCTTTATGCCTGGAGAACATAACATGTGTTCCAGTAAGTGTGATGTGGAAAATATGCAGTTGTCAAGCCAAGTAATCAAAGCCAGACCCTTGGATCTGTATGGCTGTGTCCGTAGGACCCTCATCAGTCAGTCACTTTCTCAACCTCCTTAGTTTTTCTTTTTCTGCAGGATTTTGAGAAGCTGGAGCCAAAACTGGCAGCATCAGCACAGAGAGAGAATCAATCATGGACGAGAAGTCAGGACATAGGAAATTCTAGCACACTTACGTGGGACCATTTTAGACCTCCTTATTGTTATTCCTGACTGTTAACATGGATATTGATGTTAGAAGTTGTCCCATGAACAACGGTGTAAAAAAAAAAAAAAAAAAGCACTGAAGAGAATGATTCAGAAACTGGACTTTAGTCCCTGCATTTTAATACACTGGTGTCCCACCTAGGGATGACTTTTGCCTTAAGTCCAGAACCTCCCTGAATTCTGATGATTGTTGATCTAAGACTATACAGTATGTTTTCTTAAATTCCGCACACCTACACCAAGCCCATGACGGCTTTCTCAGAAAATACATTCCTGTCTGCTTTCCATCTGAGGCGAGTGAAATCTGCCTGGATAAAGTAAAGTAGAGATGTGGCAGTCACACGCAGGGCTATTTAATCCTACCACAAGAATGGAGTAGGTGTTTACACCTTACATTTAGTATAAGTGTAGAAGGCCCAGTTAGGAAGATGTAGAAGCAACTTGTCAATTTTTGTTAACTTCATAATGAAATGTATTGTAAAGGTTGATACAGTAGGTGAGTCATGCCAAGCCTGTGCATGTAGTTTGGGAAAGCGGCACATTAGTAAAAGCTGCAGGATGTTAATTGTATGTGGGATGGCAAGATAGCATAATTCACAGCATACTCCGACGCACACTCAGAGTGCTTTGTGCACAGATGGTGCGTACTGTAATGACTTTGTTTATACTCTAAAGACTGACATGAAACTTTCATTGATATTCTGAATGTAGGATTGAAATTTCAAAATACATCTGTACCAGTCCATGTGGTCTAGTGGTGAAGGTGTTGTGGTGTAAACCAGGACTGTGAAGTCAGTACATTCGACTCCGACTCCTCACTTTATGTTACCTTCGACTCCGATTTCTCAATTTACAGTACCTCCGACTACGACTCCCCTCCTTGTGATTAGACTTGTGTGCTTACTGTGATGACTGAAAGCATACAAGATACAAGGCATGTCCTCACTCACATTGTGAATCATTATGCTATTTCTTAGGTACAAACATTAAACCTACAGAATAAAAAAGAAGCTATAGTTTTATCAAAACGTTACAGGATAAAATAGTTTAATCAAACTAGTATATGTGAAATTGAAAATATTAACACGATATATTACAATTTACATTTAGTCAGAGTTGGTACATTTTTGCCGACTCCAGTTCCCCCAGTTATTGTTTCCAACATTGACACCATAGCCTGGGTGTAAACGTTGAGGGCTTTGATCCAAATTTGGGTACAAAACCAGGCCATCTCCAGTCGACCAGTGCACTGTGTTGCTTACCCTTAACAGAACTCTCCGTCAAGTGTCAGGTGGGGAGGCCCAGCCAATGGTGAGGCATATGTGTGAAACAAATGTCCTGTAATTTGTAAGTCACATCAGCTAAATAAAGAAGTGAATGTTACTTTTTGGTTTGTGTTGATTTTTATTTGTTTGTTTTATTACTTGTGAGGTGCAATACATGATCTCTTTAGAGACCTCTGACTTACTATACCAGCTTGAGAACAAAGAGCTATTTTGAATTTCACTTTTTATTCTTTGTACCCCACCTCCTGTCAGTATTCTACACAAACCACAGGTACTCTAGATCAGTGTTTCTCAGGCACTAAGTCACAACCCACTTTTGGGTCATGGTGGGCTACGAGTTTCTTGTTTATAAAGATAATGGGTTACGGTAGGACACCTTTTGTGATAATTGCACTCAATTCACTAAAGGGAAAGTTGCACTCAATTCACCGACGCTGCTGCCTGGCAGTAAGGAAATCATGGGTTCACGTCTCGGGACCTCCCTCCATGGAAGCACTTTGAGTATTGAGAAAAGCGCTATACAGTATCAGTGTAAATAATTATTACTATTAAGAGGGAACCAATGCACCCTCTACCTGCTCTAATGTTTGTGCTCATTTTACCAAGGGGGAACCTCCCTTGCTGTGACATTTGTGCACTATTTAACAAGGGCGACAAAGCTCGGACAATTGCGCTTGAACTGCAAAGACTCTTATATTGGGAAAAAGTGGGTTGTGACACCCAAAAGATGGAGAAACACCATTCTAGATGGGTTCATAGGGTCAGTAATGTCACATGTTCAGCATACAGAGAAATTCTTACATCCTGCCAATCAGAATGCAACTCATTGCCACTCTCCGGTACCAAAAATAGTAGAATTGTGTGACAAGCATTAATAAATGTGCCTATTTGATGTGTTTAACTAATTTCTGTTTGTTACATTTGGCTACATTACTGTAAAGTTGTCCCAGGCACACAAACGTTGTGTACATTACAAAATTCAATGACTGTTCAGCAGATGTTGTAGCAGCATAGACACAGATCATTAAACACAGCAGTAGCAGTATATATAACATGTAATAGACTCTAAATGTAAAGTGTGGGGTCCATTGCAATAAACATCTATGGCTGCAGGATGATGTGATATGATGATAAAGGCAGATGTTCTGACCAGTTGGCAAGATTGGTAAGGAGTTAAAAAAAAAACCAACACCTGTGTGTATGAGGATTTTTTTTAACAGTAGTTATGTACTGTTTGGGAGTACATGACATGTGGTGCTTAAAACACTTAAGACAGAAATTAATGTGTTTGATTGAATTTTGGAAGAAATTCTGAGTTTTGCTCAGGGTTAACACCAAAGAGGTTAAGGTGGAGAATGAAATATTGGGAATGTCTGTTCCTTGTTGTCACTTTATTTACCTGATTGACTAGCAACTCGCATCAAGACTCAAGTCACTGATGACTTTATGCAGGTAAGTCTACTTTAAGTTGGTGGTTAAACATTCCATTCTGAGATCTTTAATGTTATACTGCAGAAGATCAAATGTTGTTTTGCTAGGATTTGTGTCTCTGGATTGGATTGTGTAAACTGGGTTAGGTTTATAGGATCTTTACTGCCACATTTACAGAGAAATTCTTACTTGCAAGTATTAATCAGCACATTGATACTTTCTGGCTTGTGGCCTACCAGGTCATCAGATAAACTCCAGCTACAATGTGTCCTATATCAGTAAAATGCACTCTTTTTTTTAATCCTGCCCTACATAATTTGAGTGCTTATTGATTTGTGGTATGATATGTAGAGTGGGTGGCCTTGTTAATCCTTTAGCCAAAATCTCCACGGACAGCTATAAATTGGCATGAAAATGATATAAAGTTACACAAAAGTCCAGTTATCCATTATTTTGCTGTACCCTTTTGATTCATCTTTATGGTGAACCCATTCCATGCCTTGCTGAAACTATCAGATATTGTGGCTCCTTTGAGCCCATTCACGATTCAGTCCTCCATAAACTAATCATAGAGATTTGTTAGAGTCGCATTACGTTTAGTCTGTTTATCCTGAGAAGGGTTGTGGTGGCATCTCCCAGAGTTGGGCATAGCAGGCCCACCCGATCCTCCTCAGCAACTTCTTTTAGCTTTTCCTGGGAAATCCTCAGATGCTCCCAGATCATATACTGAGTCCTGGATAAGTGTCTGCTACACATGCCAAAGGAACCTCCTGCCTGCGTGTCCAAACCATGCTCTAATGGCTCCTGTCGATCCAGAGTAGCAGCTATTTTACTTCGGGTACAAGATCAGCAACTGCACTCATTAAGTTTGACGTCCCCCGACTAGAAGTCTTATATTATGACATCAGCTTTAGGCTTTACACCCACAACCCTGAACTGAGAAAGATAGTTAGAGAATGGATGGACGGAGGATGTGTTTTTGGTTGTTTTCTTTTGATCATCAGATAACAAAAGGAAAAGAGGAAACATAATTTTTGAGTCTAGTGGTTATTGAAAGATGCCAGACATTTTAAGTAATGAGGGAAGGCACTCATAACTGCAGCCTGAGCTTTAAAGATACTTGGTAGCTGCAACAGTAACTGTACACTCCATGTGTTTGGTATGTACGTATCATCATGAATGGCCAGAATTATGCATGGCTCAAAGAGAGGGCCCGCATTCCCAGGCCAGGAGACTGACATGTAGGGTTACTGTGGTAGGTAGCCCATTGGGCCAGCGTCCCAGCAGCAATGGAGGGAAATCTCTTACCTAGATGGGAGGCCAGCATAGTGGAGGGACATCCTGAATGGAGAAACATCCTGACCATTGTGATAGCACACCCTTCACCAGTTGGGAGGCCAGAAGAAATGAGGAATAGTGAGAGACTGACTCCTGTGCACAGGTCGTCCTCCAGTACATTGGATCGACAGCATCCTTTTTGGCAAGACTCTGTTTGGACGCCCACAGGGCAGCATTGGAATTGTAGTTCCATCACGCTGCCCTTTTGGGTTCTGTGGGTGCCACCAGTCGAAGCTGTTAAGAGTTGAATCCTCTATTGCAGGCTGACCCTGAAGTGCTTCCTGGAGGCAGTGGTTTGGCACCCAAAGTACTCCCAGGTCAAGTTTCAATGGGAGCCCTCCATTCGGAGGAAAAAAAGTAGGAAAGGAGAAGAAAGAAATTGTAAATGTGGATTGTGGAAGACATCACTAATAAGGTGTTTGGTGAAAATAAAAACAGTTATTTGAACTTGGGACTGTCTGTGGTCTAGTTGTGTTTGGGATTGGGGCTCTGTCTTGTCCTTATAGTCTGAATGTGTATGTACATGTGTACATATATGTGTGTGTGTGCATATATATATATATATATATATATATATATATATATATATATATAT
>JANRMT010062799.1:7268277-7280979 GCA_026402145.1 Polypterus bichir lapradei
TTTTTTTTCTCCCTAAATAATAAAAACCATCATTTAAAAACTGCATTTTGTGTTTACTTGTGTTATATTTGACTAATGGTTACATGTGTTTGATGATCAGAAACATTTTGTGTGACAAACATGCAAAAGAATAAGAAATCAGGAAGGGGGCAAATAGTTTTTCACACCACTGTATATATATTATACCTTAATAATAGGATAGGTGCCTCTGTTTTCACATTGTTGCTTTGTCTCTGTTATCCAACAGATGTTGCATCACAAACATTTACGAATCCAATACCAATCCAACACAATAACAAATGGCGTATAAAAGAGGACACACCAGACAGACACGCTGCACTATAAACTTTAACGCTGAATAAGTCCAACAGACAGTAACTGCTGAATGGACAAAAATCACTTTGATCACCTTAATAAAAAGACAAGTGCCTGTATGTCTGTGTGCCCATCTGCTTCCTATGTGTTTCTGTCATTCCAACACACATGGCACATTACAAACATTTGTAGTAGTGATATACCACCTGTTGAAATAACAACTGGAGTGTATTTTATTACTGCAAATGTTTGTGTTTATCATCAGTTGGAATGACTGATTGAATGCATATGTCTCTGTAACATGCCATTTGGTATGGGAGTCGTAAAATCAGTGTTAATGTTTGTGATGTGCCATCTTTTGCAATGACAAATGCAATGCATTTTACCACTACAAATGTTTGAAATTATGCTGAAATTATAAATTCAATACATTTTATTACTTGATACACTACAAAATACATTCCAGTAGATGGTGCACTGCAAATGTTAATACTGAAGGGAATGTTGATTACTTCCATTTCAACCCATCTTAGATGGATAGCACAGCTAGTGTATATGTAAAAAGGCCAGCATTCTTGTCTA
Source organism: Polypterus bichir lapradei (assembly GCA_026402145.1). Classification (NCBI taxonomy): domain Eukaryota; kingdom Metazoa; phylum Chordata; class Cladistia; order Polypteriformes; family Polypteridae; genus Polypterus; species Polypterus bichir. The sequence continues at coordinate 7,269,175 of JANRMT010062799.1, forward strand.
GGTGTAAGGTCATCAGCCATCCACAAGAGGGCGGGAATACACAAGGTGGTTTAAACAGACAGCGTTACTATTGTACCATTTTGCCTGTTTTAATAAACTACTGTTTCGCTATGCTAGTGTTTATGTGTGTGTGTGTGTATGTATAATATATATGTAATATGAAAAATAAGTTTGTGTTTCTCTCATATATACAGTATATGTATATATATACAATGATACACATGCACACATAATTTAATGTATAGGGTTATTATTGTCCTGAGTCTTGTGCTAATGAGCATGTAACATGTTACCATATAAAAAGACTTTTTTCTGTTTATATTTTATATAATGGTACATGTTGCATTCAGTGTTTAATTGTGTGTGTATGTGTGTACCTTTGTTGGTATTGTATCCTTGTCCCTGTTCTGAGGAGACATGCAAGTAATTTGTTTGTACACACAACAAGAAACTTGAACTTCATGATGACGTTTTTTAACATCATATAATGTTGGTGTTGTCTTCTGTTTGTTTAAAATCTTTATACCATATGTCCAAATGGGTCTTTTTTGAAAATGTAGTGGGTGTGTAGATATACTGTTTATATCTATATCGGCATATATATGTCTCTATTTATGTTGAACAGGAAGAAGAAGAGGGTGAAAATGGTGAGGAATCTAAGGAAGATGATGGTTACTCAGGTGTGTTTTCCAAGAGAAAGCTCATTTCCAATTGGGATCGTTATGAAGCGGAGGAAAAGGAAAATCTTGGAGATAGTGTCCCATTACAGCGAGGTGCCGATTTCAATGTCCTTCTAAGTTCAGCAGGTATGTGGATTCTTCGATTGCTCTAAAATGCTTGTTGTTTTTTGCTTTTGTGGGTTTTTCACTTACTGATGGGGCTGATGTAAGGTTAGAGGAGTGTATTTGAATATACAGTAGCTGTAAGGATTTTGTGCCAAAGAGAATTTGTGGTTGTGAGAAAGAAAAAAATGATGGCTAAAAATATGTGGACACCCCATCCAAAGAGTGAGTTCATTGTTAACAAGTTCATCAAATCAAACACATGGCCCTGATATGTCCATTGGCAGTAGTATGGGTCGTACAGAAGATCTCAGGGACTTTGAATGTGTCAAAGGATGCCACAAGTCAGTAAGTGAAGTTTCTGCTGTGCCAGGTCTGCCCTGGTCTACTGCAACTGCCCATATTGTGAATTCGAAGTGTTGAGGAGCAACAACAGCTCAGCCAACAGTGGAAGACCACACAAACTTAGAGAGCGGGGCCACCAAGCACACAGTGTAAAAATGGCCTATCGTCTGAGGTGCCACTCATAATAGAGCATCATCAGCACAAGAACTGTACGTCAGGATCATCTTCAAATGGCTGTCCATGGGCGAGCAGCTGCACACAAGCCTAAGGTCACTAAGTACAATGCCAAGTGCTGGCTGAAGGGGTATAGAGCACACCATCACTGGGCTCTGGAGCAGTGGAGACGTGTCGTCAGGAGTGATGAATCCTGCTTCACTATTTGGCAGTCTGGTGGACCAGTCTGTGTTTGGTGGATGCCAGGAGAACGCTAAATTCTGGACTGCTTAGTGCCTACTGTAAAGTTGGTGGAGGAGGGATAATGGCGGGGCTTGGGCTCGACACCATGGTTCCAGTGAAGGGCCCTGTTAATGCTACAATATACAAAGACATTTTAGACAACTGTGAGCTTCCCCCTTTGTGGCCATAGTTTGGGAAAGACAGCACGACTGTGTCCATTTGAGCAAAGCTAGGTTCATAAAGACATGGAGGAACTTGAGTGGTCTGCATAGAGCCCTGACCTCAAACCTACTGAGCACCTTGGAGATGAATTGGAACAGCCGGGTCTTCTCCTCCAGCATCAGTACCTGACTTCACAAATGCTGTTTTGGCTGAGTGGGAAAACAATTCTACAGACACATCCCAGAATCTTGGGGAAAGAAGAGTGGAGGCTGTTATAACTGCAAAGTAGTGGCGGGGGTGTGTGGAATTGGGGGTAACTCCATTAAAGCCCATGGTTTTGCGATGGGATGTCTAACAAGCTGTTACAGGTGTGGTGGTCAGGTGTCTACATACTTTTGGCCATATAGCGTATTTGAAGTAGCATTGTTATCTAAAGTATTCATCCAGGTGTGAGTACAGGTCAATCCCATAAGACTTCTGGTTTGCATGGGAAGCAGATTTGTGTTCACGGAGAAATCATCTGCATGCCAAAGGGATTTGCACTTGTGCTTTTCAAAGTGTTTCAGTGTTCTAGCAGAGCCAGCAGTCACAGCTGTGACTGAGGGTCAAAGGGACTGAACGTGGTGTGACAGTTACAGCCTCCTTCCCAGGTGTTGTACATTAACTTTGGCAAAGTAAGATCAGACCACAGTAAAGAGAGAAAGCTGTAGAGTGCGACTGCTACTCCTCTATGTATTGGGGGTGCACAGTTTGAGCATCTGGTGGGCAGAGCCACAGGTGGGGGGATTGCGGGTTGTCCATTGTGTCTGCTCATTTTGTTGCCTATGCAGATTTGCTTGAAAGTAAAAGGACAGTAGTAACTGTGTGTGAAGAACTTTGGTTTGGAGATGGTTTTAGAGGGTCATAAATGAAAAAATCTGTTTAAATGTGAAAGTTAAGCTGAGGCTGATTGAGAAAGGGACTGTTGCACTAATGAAACATAGAATTGTCTCAAGTTGTAGTCCATTTCAAAGTGAGTGTGAGCGATAGCTGGAGGATTGTATCTCGGAGCACAAGGGGAAATGTTGTTTGGTGGTATCTGCTTATTTGCCTGTTCAATGCAGTATATAAAAATTCTGTTTTTCTACCACAAAATGTAGTGCTGCTGCTGCCCACCCTGACTGAGATTTTTGTTATGAAGATGTCCTGATCAAACAGTATGGACCTATAAGTCCATTCCCTACTTTCCCCTACTTTGCACCATCACCATCCCATTACATGTCATTTTTTTGTGACGGGTTCCGGGGTTTGATATTCTATTTCTTGATCTTCATATCATTGTAACTGAGTGGCTACATACAGAACTAAACAGGGTCTGTGAGTGAATGCACCACACCGAATTGTTCAAACCTTGTGTGCAACACAAATGCCGTCTGAGTTTTACATAAAAGGCTCATCCTGGAGGCATCTCTTTGGACTACTTGTATCTTGAAGTGATAGCTGATGACTGTGCAGTACCACTTGTGCCCTTCCTGTAAATCCCCCCCCCCCCACAGTGCCCACCCACTCCATAATTAAGTGTTTGTGTCATCTCGTTCAGTGAAGTTGTTGCATGTCTCTTCTCTCCAGTTCTGGTTCACAGCTGCTTGCTCATTGAAGGAGTCACATTTTTTCATTTGTATCTTGCATTACACGAGTGTTTTGTACTTATTTTCGTATGTGATTTATTTTTTTTCCCCCAGCTGCAAATTTCCTGATATCCACCAAAATACATAGATACATGTCTGTGTGTCTTTGTATCTGTGTGTCTGTCTGGTTGCTGTGCCAAAGTCATTCTAACATATGGTGCATCACAAACATATCAGTAATAAAATGCATTGCATTTATGATTCAAATAGATGGCACATCGCAAGCAATAGCATTGCTTTTAAAATCCCATACCAAATGGCATTTAAGAGAGACCTAAGCATTGCATTTGTCATTCCAACAGGTGGTGCATCACAAACATTTGTCGTAATAAATTGCATTGCATTTTTTATTTCAACAAATGGCACAACAAAAACATTAACACTGCTTTTACGAATCCTTTACCAAATGGCATATTACAAAGACATATACAGTGGAACCTCGGTTCACGACCATAATTCGTTCCAAAACTCTGGTCGTAAACTGATTTGGTCGTGAACTGAAGCAATTTCCACCATAGGATTGTATGTAAGTACAATTAATCCGTTCCAGACCGTACGAACTGTATGTAAATATATTTTTTTAGTTTTTAAGCACAAATATAGTTAATTATACCATAGAATGCACACTGTAATAGTAAACTAAATGTAAAAACATTGAATAACACTGAGAAAACCTTGAACAACAGAGAAAACTAACACTGCAATAGTTCACGCTATATTGCTAGGAACCGCTCGCTAAAAACACATTTTTTTTGATGAGTTTTAAGCACAGGGAAAAAAATGAACATTTGAAAAATCCATAATTTAATAAACCACCAAGAAAAGTAACATTGCCACAATGCACGCTATGAACCGATCGCTGTAAACAGAACTGAAAACTAAAACAAGCCTTTTCTACCTTATGCATCCAGCCCTCCCTCTCTCGCTCGCTCTCTCTTTCGTGTGTGCATGTGTCTCTCTTTCGCAAACCTGGAGCGCCTGTGTGTGTCTGTCTCTAGCATGCATCTGTGTGTGTGTGCCTTTCTATCGCACGCCTGTGTGTGTGCGCCTCTCTCTCTCGTGCCTCTGTGTGTGTGTGTGTGTGTCTCTCCCACGCCTGTGTGTGTCTCTCTTGCACGCCTGTGTGTGTGTCTCTCTTGCACGCCTGTGTGTGTGTGTCGCACTCTCTCTCTCTTGCTCGCTCGCTCGCTGCACAGGAAATGCACAGGGAGAGACTGAACATGTACAAACTGAAAGGGAAACTGGCTTGTTCGTATGCCGAGTGTGTGGTCGTGAACCGAGGCAAATGTTTGACGAACTTTTTGGTCGTAAACCGATTTGTATGTGAACCGAGGTTCCACTGTACATTGCATTTATAGCAATTAAATGCATTACAGCAAATGGCCATCTGTTAGAATGACACATGCAATGCATTTTAAAACTACATGCACTACAAAATACTTTCCCATAAATGGTGCACTGCAAACATTAACACTGTGGTGTACATTTCCAGATGTCTTAGACGAGAGGTGCAGTTAAGTATGAGTTCTAACACGATCAGAATTTCAACTTCAAGTTTTAGGGGTCTCTGAACACAACTGGACCACTCCTGTCTGTCTTTGAAGATGTACATCTATGGGCCTATCCCAGTAAGCCTTGGCTCAACTATTAGTTCTGTAAAGTGCCAGGAGTCGTGCTGATTTTGACAAGAGATAATGAGTTTTATTTTTTTCTCTCACAAATTCCTGCTTCAAGTGCAAGGAGGCCTTTCATTTTTCAACAAAAATCGAATTTTTTCTTTTTATTTCCTAAAATAAAACCGCAGCCTTATCTCCTGGGCACATCAGATTTATTTTCTTAGTGATTTCTTAGTGACAGTTGTTAGCATTTTGATCGTTTCTGCTAACGCTTAGCTCATTCCTGTTAGATTGTGTGAATGTGACAGAGATTGCGTTTGGCAGGTGACAGCCAGCAAAATGTCCTGACGTTGTGCTTGTGACATTGCATGGTGGTGGCAGTATTTGTCATGTCCTTCTCTCTCACCTGAAATAATGATTTGGTTATTTAGTTTGTCAGTGAGTATGTGTTTGTATGTACAAATATTCATATTTGCACTGGTGTGTAGCAACATATTGCAGGTTGATCAGCAGGAATTTCACTGGACTCTGTACACATGGCACTATTGACCCTATGAACCTCTTGATTTGAAATCTGTGATTTGTAACCTGGTTTTGATGGCGTGCCTGTAAAGTTATACACATTTACATCAAAAATTATTCACCCCCTTTCTGATTTCCTCTTTTTTGTTTGTTTCAACACTTACAGTAGTTGTTCCTGATGTCTATACAAATTTAGTATGATACAAAAGACAACCTGAGTAAACATAATGCACAGTTTTAAATGTTTTTTTGATTTAGTGAAAGAAAAACATTCACCAACACCTGTCTCACGCATTTGAAAAAGTAATTGCCCCCTACTCACTCATTCAAGCATTGAGTTAAATGTAAATGATAACAGGTTAAATGAGACTAGGCACACCCAGCCATGATTGAATCTAAACATCACACCAGTGGGACATTTCCAAGAATGTGAAGTTTGCTAAAAGATCACAACATAGCAACACATCATGCGTTGATGAAAGGAAATTCCAGAAGACCCAAAAAAGAAAGTTATTAAAATCTATCAGTCGGAAAAAGGTTACAAAGCATATGTTAGAATCATCTAATAGAACATCTAATAGACAAATGTTAGAAAGTCCCTATTGTCTTTGTACCAGTACAGTGAAATTGTAAAAACTACATCTGCAAATGGTGCAAGTACAGCAAACAACAACTAATATAAAAACAAATAAATACATGCAAATAAATAAGGGGCAGAAATTATTATCCACTTAAGTAATTATTGTACATACAGGGGAAAAATTCTAACAGTTCTGTGAGTTTTTAAAATTAAAATTGTGATGGCTCAAGGATACAAACTATCTGCAAATCTTTTAGTTCTACTTTAAATGCTGTTGTATCGCCTGCTGGAAGGCAGTAGCGTGAAGAGTAAGTGACCAGGAGGGAGAGCAGACGTTAGGCGCATGTGCCAATAGCATGTTGCCACAACCACCACACGACCAACCACCTGGATTGAGACCCGAGTGTAGCGGGTGACACCTCTGCACCACACTGAACAGTGTGAGGTTTGTTATGGTGTCTGGAGTGCCAATCCTGCCACCAACCCCAAAGTTTTCCCTGTAAGTTGATTTTCTTGGCACTGTGGATGCATTGGGTACTGGAGATATCTTCCAGGGAGGGCAGAGAGCAGCCAGTGATTTTCTCTGCCGTGGATATTACCCTCTGAGAGAGACAGGGAGAAAGCAAACCTGATGAACAACTTCTTTAACAGGTTTGACCACCCTAACCCACTCTCAGCTCGGAGTACTGCACCCTCCACCCATCCTTCTGCTGATACCAGCATAGGAGAGACATCACCACCCACAATTACAGCAGCCCAGGTAAGCAGAGAGCTGAGGAGACTTTGTGCCAGCAAAGCAGTGGGTCCAGATGGAGTATTGCCACGACTGCTGAAGGCCTGTGCATTGAAGCTGGGGAGTCCTCTACAGCGCATCTTCAACCTGAGCTTGGAACAGGGGAGAGTCCCGAGGCTTTGGAAAACATCTTGTATCACCCCAGTCCCAAAGGTATCACGGCCTAGTGAGCTGAACGACTTCCGGCCTGTCACTATGACGTCAGATGTGATGAAGACCATGGAGCGGCTGCTGCTTCACCACCTGAGGCCACTGGTCCGCCATGCCCTCGACCCTCTGCAGTTCGCATACCAGGAGAAAGTGGGAGCTGAGGATGCCATCAAATACATGCTACACCGATCCCTCTCCCACTTGGACAGAGGCAGTGGTGCTGTAAGAATTATGTTTCTGGACTGTTCTAGCGCCTTCAACACCATCCAACCTCTGCTCCTTAGGGACAAGCTGACAGAGATGGGAGTAGATTCATACCTGGTGGCATGGATCGTGGACTATCTCACAGACAGACCTCAGTATGTGCGTCTCGGGAACTGCAGGTCTGACATTGTGGTCAACAGCACAGGAGCGCCGCAGGGGACTGTGCTTTCTCCGGTCCTGTTCATCCTATATACATCGGACTTCCAATACAACTCAGAGTCCTGCCACATGCAAAAGTTCGCTGACAACACTGCTATCGTGGGCTGCATCAGGAGTGGGCAAGAGGAGGAGTATAAGAACCTAATCAAGGACTTTGAGAAATGGTGCGACTCAAACCACCTACAACTGTACACCAGCAAAACCAAGGAGCTGGTGGTGGATTTTAGGAGGCCCAGGCCCCTCACGGACCCCATGATCATCAGAGGTGACTGTGTGCAGAGGGTGCAGACCTATAAATACCTGGGAGTGCAGCTGGACTGCTAATATTGATGCTCTATGCAAGAGAGGACACAGCCGACGATACTTCATTAGAAGGCTGGCGTCCTTTAACACCTGCAATAAGATGCTGCAGATGTTCTATCAGACAGTTATGGCGAGCGCCCTCTTCTAAGCGATGGTGTGCTGGGGAGGCAGCATAAAGAAGAGGGACGCCTCACGCCTGGACAAACTGGTGAGAAAGGCAGGCTGTATTGTAGACACAGAGCTGGACGGTTTGACATCCGTGGCAGAGCAACGGGCGCTGAGCAGGCTTCTGTCAGTCATGGAGAATCCACTGCATCCACTGAACAGGATCATCTCCAGACAGAAGTAGCTTCAGCGACAGATGGCTGTCACTGTCCTGTTCCACTGACAGACTGAGGAGATCGTTCCTCCCCCACACCTTGCGGCTCTTCAATTTCACCCGGTGGGGGGGTTGGGGTTGGGGTGAGGCATTGGTGTCAAACGTTAACATTATACAAAGTTGTTGTCTGTTACACCTGCCTGCATTTTTAACACTCTTTAATTAATATTGTTTTTATCAGTATACTGCTGGAGTATGTGAATATCCCCTTGGTGATTAATAAAGTATCATCTATCTATCTATCCATCCATCCACAGTTTTCCTATCTTCAGCCGTATGGCCAGCATACCACGTTGAGATATAGTATGCTAAGCGGTAGAAGGTCAACAGCAGCTTTCTCTTCATGTCCACTTTCTGGAGCGGTCTCAAGAAATGCAGTTGCTGCTTGGACTTTTTGGCCACTACCACAGTGTTTACTGTCCAAGCCAGGTCCTCAGAGATGTTAAGTTCCCAGGAACTTAAAGGAGGTGACCCTCTCCACCAGGTCCCAGTTCATGTAGAGTGGACTGGCTCTGCACTGTGCTTCCTGAAGTCAATGACCATCTCTTTAGTTTTGTGGATGTTAATTCAGAGATTGATTCTGGAGCACCACACTGACACCTTCCTCACCTCGTTCCTGTATGCTGACTCATTGTCACGGCTTATGAGACATGCCACAGTCATCAGTGAACTTGACGATAGTGTTGCAGGAGTAATTAGATGCACAGTCATAAATGCATAGGGCATGGAGAAGTGGGCTCAGTACACAGCCCTGAGGAGAGCCAGTTTGAGGGTGGAGAAGCTGTTGGGGCCAATTCTAAGAGTTTGTGGGCTTTCACTGCGGAAATCGTTTATCCAAGCACAGAAGGAATAGGAAAAGTTCAGGTTATGCAGCTTATCGATTAGTATGCTAGGGATGATTTTATTAAATGCCAAGCTCTACACGACACACGGCATCCTTGCATACATTCCTGAGTGTTCAAGATGGCTCATCACTTTGTGGAGGGCTGTATTGATAGTGTTTTCTGTTTTATCTATAAGCAAACTAGTGAAGGTGGCATGGAGGCTGGCTTTAATATGCTGTACAATATATCTTTCAAAACATTTCATGACTCTTGACGCCAATGCAATCAGTCTGTACTCATTAAGGTTATTGATGATTAACTTTTTAGGGACAGGGTTGATAACAGCCGTCTTAAGACTGGGAAACGGTGGCCTGTGTCGGTGACAAATTAAATATCTGAGTAAGGACTCCTGCCAAATGGTCAGCACAAGCTTTAAGTACCATGCCAAGTATGCTGTCTGGTCCAGCAGCTTTCCTCGGGTTCACTGTCTTGAGCACCCGTCTCACTTGAAGTTCCTGAAAAGTGATTATGTCCCAACTGGGAGTTGGCGGGGGCAGAGTGTCTTTGTGAGACCACTTTGCTTCAGAGCAAGCAAAAAAAATTGAGTTCCCCTGCCAATGAGGCATCAGCACAGATTGGCACACATGTACTGCTTTTGTAGTTGTATATTTGTTGAAATCCCTGCCACACCTGCCATTAGGTATTGTGTGTCAAACAGGCCTCTACCTTGCTCTTATAGGCCATCTTGGCAGTTTTGATGCCTCATCCCAGATGTGCTCTTGTTACTCTGTACTGGGTCCTGTCCTCTGAGTTGAAGGATATGTCTCGGGTTCTCAACAGAGACTGAACTTCACTGGTCATTTGTGGTTTTTGGTTATGATAGATGTGTATGTGTTTATCCACTGTAACCATGAGTACAGAACTTAATATAGCCTAGTACAGCTTCTGTGAGGTCCTCTAAGTCTAATTGTTAAAATATGGACCATGCTATGTATGCAAAACAGTCCTGCAGCTGTGAGAAGGCTCACTCATGCCAGCTTTTGATAGTTAATATGGTTTGCTTGATTTTCCTCCGGAAGGGAGTGTATGCTGGGATGAGGAGCATTGAGAGACGAGCCCAGATGTGGGAGAGTTAGGGCTTTGTAAGCATACTTTAAGTTGGAATAAACACACTCCAGCGTGTTCTTCCCTGTGGTGGAGCCCTGTACATAGTGCTCAAATTTGGGGAGCACAGTCTCTAGATATGCTTGATTAAAATCACCAGCTACAGTGTGTACTCTGTCAGGATAAGCCTGTTGATGCTTGTTGATCATATCGTGTAGGCAGGTAAGAGCTGAGCTAATGTTAGCATTACTGGGGGGATATAAACAGCAGTAATGATCACTACTGTTCACTCCCTTGGCAGATAGTAAGGTCTGCATAATACTGTTATTGCTTCCAAATGAGGGATGCAGTGTGTGTATTAAATCTTTCTCCTTGTACACCAGTCATTGTTTATATACGCACAAATACCCCCCGTTTTTTTTTTTCTTGCCAGAGTCTCCGTTCTTGTCAAAGTGATAGATGATATGGCCCGCCAGCTGTCCTACAGTGTCCAGGATATGCGGGTGCAGCCAGGTTTCCCTAATGATCATTACACATAATTCACAAACGTAGACGTTTGCTGCCATCAATAATGCCATGTTGTCTAATTTGTGGATGATGAGTCTGGTGTTTGTGAGGAAGATGCTCTGCATCGGGGGTTTATGCGTCTGCTTCCTTAGTCTAAACCGTAGGCCCTTCCGGCATCCTGACTTGTACTTGCACTCCTGACGCCGTCTGCACCACCTCTCAAACGTTTCAAAGCACTAATGATTCAGTGCGTGGAAACTTGTATGTGATCGTGGCTGGCATCCTAAAATAAGGATCAAGTTGAATTAGAGAATGGAGGGCCGTGACTGGAGCCAAATGGTCTAATTGGTCAGGTGTAAACGGTCAGCCTGAAGTAGAATAGGCACAGGTTTCTAAATCCTCATAGTTTTTGGTTAAGCAGTTAAATTTTTACTGCAAGGACTTGGGACTGTTTAGAAATCAATAGGAGAAGAACTTGGGTGTTTGTTATCCTTTTATTGTTCTTTGATTTATTTACTTGCTATGTTATCTGTCAGAAACAGTTAATATAATACAATTTACAGATATTTGATATCTCTTGCCTTATGTGTACCCTCAAGCGCTCCTCTCACACCTTTCTGCTGTATCTTTGTGTGTCTCACCCTCTCTTGCCCAGCACTTTCTCTGCTCAATTGAGTTTTGGTTCAGCCTGCTTCTCAGACTCTGTCATTTCATGGCGTCTTGCTTCCCTCCAGCCTGCCTTTTGACTACCACCAGTGGCGGATGGGCTTCAAATACCCATTGTGAAAACAGCAATCTTTTAACTTGTGAATACTTCCTATCTTTGAAGGTGACTCTCCGCAGTCCTCCTATACCTTTCCTTGATAACTTCATTTGTGTTATCCTCTCTTGCTCCATGCTTCCTGTTTCAAATGTGTTTGACTGACCAATCAGACTAAAAGTCAAACTGACCAATCAGATTGCTTGCAGGGATGGGACAAACACACACAATAGTGTTGTGTTATATGGTGGATTTGCACCTGGTGGTCAGAAATCAATCTTTTAAGGCAGCAATGAATTCACCTCTGAAGTTCTTCGCCCATTTGAATTTTCTGGATAATGTTCTGCATGGTAGATGAAGCAGAATATTATCTGCAATAAAAATAATAAAAACTTTGATTGTGGAAGTGATATGAAAATCTCAAAGAAAATTCAGAAGTATTGCTATATCCCTTTGTTATGTTGTGAATCTACTCATAACTGTTTGTAATGT
>JANRMT010062799.1:7285979-7298878 GCA_026402145.1 Polypterus bichir lapradei
TTTAAATAGAACTTGAACAAATAGGATAGTTCATAATATCCACGCAGACTTGCACGTAAGAGCGTGAGTTATCCGTTTTAACAAGCAGCGTATTGCACTGATACGAAATAGCTGTGTGTGTATATATGTAGATATGTATGTATATGTATATATATGTTTATATATGTGTATGTGTATGTATATATATATATATGTATTTGTGTGTATATATGTGTATGTATGTATGTGTATATATGTAGATATATATATATGTATGTATATATGTGTGTGTGTATATATATATATGTGTATATGTATAGATATGTATATATATATATATGTTTATGTGTGCTTGTGTAAATATATATATATATATATATATATATATATATATATATATATGACAGCAACACTCATCACTCACAACAGTGACAAAACAATTACATTGACAATCATGTTACGTTATTTTCAAAATGTTTCCTTTTCTTTTTCATTGCATCTTTAACACACTACTTCTCCGCTGCGAAGCGCGGGTATTTTGCTAGTTCCAAATATTAAGCATTCCATACGGCTATACCCATATGTTAAATACACACACGTTAACATAACCAAGCACCGAAACAGAGAGCTGAGAGACGCTGCCTCCATGCACGCCACCATACTATTCCTTTTACTATTAGATAGAACTTCATTTGAACCATCATGAGAGCCATCATCTCCAAACGGGTTAAACCTTGAAACAGTAGTAAATCTACCCAGGAGTGGCTGATCAAACGAAATGACTCCCAAGAGTGCATCTAAGAAATGAAATATCTTCTCAGGTTAGTTAATGCCAGCATTCATGGTTCCACCACTAGAAAGACACTGAATAGAAATGGTATCCATGAGGGAGGCAGAGCCACTGCTTAACAGAGCAATATGAAGGTTAATCTGACATTTGCCAGAAAACACCTCGATTATCCCCAAATCTTTTGGGTTAATGTTCTGTAGACTGAATGGCCAAAAATAAACAAAAAAAGGTTTTGGAGTAGCCTACTCAAATTCCTAGCTTGAACCCCCATGAGATGTTGTGGCAGTTCACAGTTGAAAACCCTCCAATGTGCCAGAATTAAAACAATTCTGTAGAGAGGAATGGGCCAGAATTTCTTCACAGCGATGCCAAAGACTCACCTCCTGCTACATGAAGAGTCTGAGTGCCATTGCTGCTGTTAAAGGTGACACAACCTAGTATTAAGTTTAGGGGGGCAATTATGTTTTTGATCCTTTTTTTCTTCAATAAATCAAATAAATGTTTAAAAACCATGTATTGTGTTTACTCGGGTTGCCTTTTTGTATTCTGCTACATTTGTTTGGAGATCAGAGGCAACTGTTGTGAATAAGCAAAAACAGAGAAAAGCAGAAAGAAGGCAAATACTTTTTCATGACACTGCATATAAAGTAAGGATTAATTGATTTACAAAGCCACAAACTGGAAAGATTTAATGGGCAGTAACTGTAAAAAAATGTTTTATATTCATACATATTGAGGTATTTTATTAAGGCTAACTGCTCTTCTTCAGAACAAACCCGTGCATAGCTGGGTAGGTAGACCCTTTACCTGCAGCACTAAGTGCCGGGCCGAATCACTTAAAGCTGGTGTGAGTGCACACTGTTGTTACCTTAAAGCTTGTATCATTTTATTGGCAATTCTAAATATTAATCACTCATGTGACTGGGAGTTTTGTTGCAAGCACCAGTAATTTTTGATGCATGATATAAGTAACATGAATGAAATCACCCAAACAATCAAATCAAATACCCCACATTCAAAATCAAGGTGTGGGCAGTTGGACTTTGGAATTTATGAAGGGAATCCATTCTCAGTAGGGATGAATGTACTGAGCAGTCAGCCATTGTGGGTTATTCACTGAACTGTTCAAGGGTGTTCTATAAGGCCTTATCTGACAGAGTGTACAGCACCACTCATGGTCCCGACTTTGTCTTGTCACGGATACACTAGTGCGACACTGCTGACAGGAGGATGCTTCAAAACGCAGCAGCAACATCAGGTGTTCATCCAGCTCAGGTGAGTCTATGTCACTCATTTCTTTTCATCACTGCATTGGCTTCCTTTGGTGGCATGTACAGTATATCTTTGATGCTTGCCTACAGAGTAGTCAGTGGGTCAACACCTACATATATGTATGGAGCCACTTGTGATGTGTAATCTTGGCAACTCTGCTGAACGATATCCGGTGATGCCACCTCTGCATGGTGTCAAATATCAGGCCAGACTTTTTTCGTGTGTAGCTCCTGCTTGGTGGAACAAGCTGCCTACCTTAATTTGAAATGCTGGCTTCCTCCATGTGTTTAACACTCCCTTGTTTGGTGAATTTCTATCTAAGTGACACTAACTAGTTTTGTAATCTAGGAAGTGTAACTCACCTGTATTTTGTTCTGAGCACTTCACTAATCAGTTTTGTCCCCTTGTCCTGTCACACTTGTTCCCAGTGTTTTTTCGATTATGTTGACCTCTTCTGTAAGTCACTTTGGATAAAAGTGTCTACTAAGCAAATAAATGTAAATGTGTTCATAAAGTAAATGCTAAGGATGTATACAGAAAGTTTTTTCATGTGTTTCTTCAAAGATCTCCCCGCTTGCCGATGTTGTTACTAACCAAACTGAGTGCGAAAGACGAACTTGTAGTTAGTAAAGCCTCTCCCTGCAAAGAAAATTGTGACCTGGGTGAGAAGAATTTGTTTTATTCCCAGTTGTCAATGCTACGCAATGGTACTGCTGCTGCCTGGGAATAAGGAGATTGGGCCTCACTTCCTGGGTGTTCCCTTTGTGGAGTTTGCATGTACTTCCCATGTGAATGTGGGTTTCCTCCCAGACTCTAAAGACATGCAGGGTAAATGAACTGCCAAAGCTAAATGGGCCCTAGTAAGTGTGGCTTCCAGGGATCATTCCTGCCTTGCGCTTGATGCTTGCTGAGATAGGCACCGCTTTCATTGTGATCATGTGCAGAAAAAACAGGTTTGAAGATGGATGGGTGAATGGATGGGTGAATTGGATTGATTCAGTTCCTTATTGTCGTGTATACAGAATGAGTTCTTCTTACCTGCTGGTGTCTTTTTCGGCTTTCTTCCTCTAATAAGTGGAATTGTTTCAGTGTTCTTTTGTAAACATGCCCCGTATCTGCTATCTTTTTAGGCTGAAAGTCCATTCTGTAGGCTAAAACTAAAGCTATTCAGCTGCTGCTTCTTATTTACTAGCAGTAAAGTGCTACATGAAGTCACTCACACATTGGAACTTTTGCATTGCTGTGCTTGAACCAAAAAACATCAAGGATTAAGTTATGATGCTTTTCTATCCACTGAAATATCACAGGTTGTGCATGTGAGCAGAGGTTTAATTTTAATGCCAATGGGGATTAATGACCTATAACTTTGAAGATGAAACACCAAATTACACGTCTAAGCCAGTATAGTGGATTTGGGGTTAACAGCTGAATTATTGACCGAGGACAATTATATAAAAATATCAAGGCATCAGCAATTACTGCGGTGAAGGTTGGGAGTGTCTAGGAGTGGGCAGAGTGCTACAGAGCCTGTGTCTGGAACTGGGAGGGAAATTGTGAGACTGAGCTTTCATGAACCTTGGGTAGTATTTTACAATCTTAAAAAAAATAATAAGGTTTATAGACTGATTTATAAGAGCATAACAGAGATTGCCAGACTTGACGCTGGATTCTGCTCATGCCAAGTATAGTCTACATTTTTAGGATGCACCTTTGGTCATCCCTAACTCTAGCTTAAGGAATGTTTCCATTTTCATTTTTGTGCTTTTTTTGTTTTTTTTTGTTTTTTTTTTAAACACAGCATTTACATTTGTACTACATTCAGTACTATTATGTTTTATTACTTGAACTTGTATGTTGTATATTTTGAAAAGCAAGTTTTATTTAAAAGGGGTGGGATATATTTTATCATTTGCTTTCACTACCTTGTGACTTGTCTGGCAGGGTCAGATGTGACTCTCAAAAAAGAATACACGTCGGGGGACAACCCATTAGAAAAGTGTATAGTGAATAGCGGCAAAATCCTGCGCTACAAAGGCTCCACCCACAGGGCTTCTTCCTAAAACTAACTATCTATCTATCTATCTGTCTATCTGTCTATCTGTATGTCTGTCTGTCTGTCTGTCTGTCTATCTAGTACCGTCTTGCATACAGGCATGCATGTATCTTGTGGGGACCGCTGACTCTGTTGTCCCACCACCTTCCCTCAGCATCCATTGAACAATTCATTGGTGTGATCAGCCACTCCAGCTCCTCTCTTTGATGCTCTGCACCTGACTCAACCTCAATCTTGATGTTTTGTACCCACTTTCTTGAATCACCTCCACTCTGTTGGTCTCCTTTTCTCAATCTCTCACTCTCAGACCCCGTTTATCCCTAGTGAGTGGAGGTGTGCCAAACAGTCTGTGTAGGGACAGCTGTACTAACTGCCTTCATGCACATTATGTGCTACCAGTAACGGCGTACTGCACGATAATGTGCTGTGAATCGACTTGACTTGAGCATTCCTAGTTTTCATCCTCTTTCTCTGTATGTTTAGCATTCATTTGCTCAGAGATTGATGTGCTTACTGCTTCCTGAGCAGCTCTTCTTTTCTCCACCCTAGCGGCCCCGCTTCTTTTCTTCTTTCGTCGGCATCTTTTTGCGTTAAAACTGATTAAGTCAGTGTTTGTGCTGCAATTTCTTAGTATGTTTTCTTTAATTTTTCACTTAAGCTGGCACTTAAGTCTTCAATCTGCCACAAAAATGATTTAAGATATGAAGAGGTAGGGGAAGGTGATAGGAATGAGAACGGCGCCCGTACGCATGTGCCGCACAGCCGCCCTGCTGCCAAGAGTTGGTTCTACAATAAAATAAAATTAAAAAAAGAGGAATAACCTTGGAGGTCAGTCATCACCCCGAAAGCAGATAGTAGACGTCACGTAGTATATGTGTACCAAATTTCAGGTCAATAGTTCAAATGGTTTGCGAGCTACAGGTGATTTAAAATCCTGGACAGACAAACGAACAGCCAAGGTAGCATATTATATAAGAAGTTTAGCTCATTCCCTCTTCATGTCTTTCACGGCTGCGTGGCTTTGGTCCTGCACACTTACACTCATGGGGTCTGCACTGGCTCACTGTTTTTAATAAAACCCGACACTACCATGAACCCCTAACTCGCTTTACCACATGCTATCGTACCAAGTCACTTGTATTTGCAAATAGTGAAATGATATTTGTATAGAAAAAAAAAGTTTCAAGAATGCGTTTGATTTGCAGATTAATGCAGTAACTTTGAAAAATGGCAAAGTCATATTTATGTAAGCCACTTACTGTATATTTGCTAAATAAAGACCAAATAGTGCAGTAATTTTTTTTTGTTTTTAAGTGGCTTGGATAAGCTTCTGTAGGCAGTTGTTTCTAGCAATAGTGACACTTAGTAAAACTACACATTCAGATATTTTTAAATAAACCCTGCAGAAGACGTAGGTGTTTGTGTTGACTCACTGTTCACATCCTCCTGCCAATATAAAAAATCAGGAAAAGATATGAAAGGTGTGGGAAAACACAACAGAATATCCATTGAAGTCATTGTACTAAAACATTTCAAAGCACTAATGTTTCAGTGCATGGAAAATTGTGTGTGATCATGGCTGGCATCCTAAAATAAGGATCGAGTTGAATTAGAGAATGGAGGGCCGTGACTGGAGCCAAATGGTCTAATTGGTCAGGTGTAAACAGTCAGCCTGAAGCAGAATAGCCACAAGTTTCTAAATCCTCATAGTTTTCAGTTAAGCAGTTAAACTTTTACGGCAAGGACTTGGGACTGTTTAGAAATCAATTGGAGAAGAACTTGGGTGTTTATTATCCTTTTATTGTTCTTTGATTTATTTACTTGCTATGTTATCTGTCACAAACAGTTAATAGAATACAATTTACAGATATTTGATATTTCTTGCCTTATGTGTAGCCTCAAGCGCTCCTCTCACACCTTTCTTCTGTATCTTCGTGTGTCTCACCCTCTCTTGCCCAGCACTTTCTCTGCTCAGTTGAGTTTCGATTCAGCCTGCTTCTCAGACTCTGTCATTTCATGGCGTCTTGCTTGCATCCAGCCTGCCTTTTGCCTACCACCAATGGCGGATGGGCTTCATTTACCCATTGTGAAAACAGCAGTCTTTAACTTGTGAATACTTCCTATCTTTGAAGGTGACTCTCCGCAGTTCTCCTACACCTTTTCTTGATAACTTCATTTATGTCATTCTCTCTTGCTCCGTGCTTCCTGTCTCAAATGTGTTTGACTGACCAATCGGACTAAAAATCAAACTGACCAATCAGATTGTTTGCAGGAATGGGGCAAAGACACACAGTAGTGTTGTGTTATATGGTGGATTTGCACATGGTGGTCAGAAATCATTCCTTTAAGGCAGGAATGAATTCACCTCTGAAGTTCTTTGCCCATTTGAATTTTCTGGATAATGTTCTGCATGGTAGATGAAGCAGAATATTATCCATAATAAAAACTCTGATTGTGGAAGTGATATGAAAATCTCAAAGAAAATGCAGAAGTATTGCAGTGTAGCATGACTGGGGTAACACAAATCCGAACTTTCATGTTCATAACATTAAGGAGTAGTAAGTAAACATAATTTTTTACCTCTGGTTTTCAAGGCTTAAAATCTACTATGTAACAAAACAGTAAGGTCTGTGTGTCCAGTCCCTCTTAGCAATCTAATTGGTCATTTTGACTTTTGAGTTGCAACAAAAGAGGAAGTGCAAGACACACAAGGAGAAATAAATCAGTATGAGGCATGCTGAGAGTCCCCTCAAAGATGAACAGGAGGTGAGTAAGCTGTCAGTGTCTGAGAAGCTGGCTTAACGGGAAAATGCTCAAGAGACAAAGTGCTGGTGCAAAGAGGTTCGGACACCGGAGGATACTGAAGACAGGAGCTGAAGATACAAGTCAAGTCAAGTTGGGGAGTATGCACTGGTACTTTGTGTTGCCGCACTCACTACACGTCGAAACAGCTCAGGATCCCGGTTGGCAACCCCCCAGGCAGACACGCGGTCCAGTCCTACCCTCTGGAAATTACCCCCTATCTGCCGTAGCCAGGTATTATGTGGGCGACCCCTTGGCCTGGTCCAGTCACTCTGGTCCCTAGCAATGAGGATCTTATGAGCCGGATCACACTCAGGGAAATGCGCCACATGGCCGTAGTGCCGTAACTGACGCTCCTTCACAATGCAGGTAATGTGTCTCATTCGGGACTCCATGAGCAACCGCTTATTCGACACAAAGTCAAACCAACGGTACCCAAGGATTTTCCGGAGAGACACAGTACCAAAGGAGTCTAGTCTTCATCTAAGGTCACTGGATAGCGTCCATGTCTCGCAACCATATAGCAAAACAGGAAGCACCAGGACTCTAAAGACTTGGACCTTCATCCTTTTGCATAGACATCGGGAGCACCACGCAGCCCTTTCCAGCAACCTTATGACCTCCATGCTCTCCTAATCTGTCTACTGACTTCATAGGAAGAGTCACCAGGGACATGAATGTCACTGCCAAGGTAAGTAAACCTCTCAACAAGGTCAACACACTCTCTGCAAACAGACACACTGCTGATGGCTATGCCCAAGAGGTCATTAAAGGCCTGGATCTTGGTTTTTATCCAGGACACTCGCAAGCCCAGACACTCAGACTCCTCGCTCAGTCTCTCGAGTGCCCTGATCAGAGCCTCCATTGACTCCGCGAAGATCACAGCATCGTCAGCAAAGTCAGCAGATACACATAAAGTAAAAAACTACAAATATCTTTAAATAATCTATTACCTTACAGGTAGTGTGGCTAGTAAATTAAAAGTAAATGACTAGAAAGCATACTGACAGATTTATCGTTTCCCATTAAGATAAACCACATTGTGCTTGGTTATTTGTTTTGTTACTTTCTACACTTGAAACTGAACCTTTTACACCACTGAAGTAATTTTGGGGCTGCAGGGTAGTGCAGCGTTTAGTGCCGCTTACCTAAAAGAAAGGCTCACTCACACAGTGCAAATTCTCGATAACAATTCTCATCCATAAGGGCTAAGAGTGATGGCGCTGTCAGCAGGCTCCACAGTCCAAGCAGGGGACAAAAGCCATCTTTGACACTGCATTACCCAGAAGTCATTATGGCCTTAAAAAGGTAAGATTTCAAGGTACACTAAACATGCAGATCTAGCTATAGGCCTTTGCCTCTCCCACCACACAGCATCCCCTAACAACAGATGCAGATGGGCATGGCTACTGGCAGAATGCATGCCAAAGGCAGAGCTGAGGTAGGGCACTCCTGACACTGACTCACCTCTAAAGTAATTATTGAGAAGACTGCATGGACATAGGGAGCTGCAGCATGTTTTTTCAAGGTATGCCTGGGGGGAGTAGTGGCTGACCACACTGTGCTCTTCAAAAGCATCATGTTTGGCTTTGCTACTTTTTCCTTTAGTCAGTTTTAGAGTGCAGACAAATTCAGGAAGGCTTAACAAAAACAACCATTAACAGCATAATCCAGGATTTCCCGACGGTATCTGCTGAAAGTATTTCAATATTGCATGTGTGTCCAGTATGAAAAACAAAATTTAAATCCATTAATGCTCTTCTGTGCCAGGTTGTGCTTAGCGTTCACCATGGTGAGACCACTGTTAATGTTTAGCCTGGTTACATTCAGGCAAACAACACAAAACCATCCCCCCAACCTTATCCTGGTTAGTTCCTGCTTTTTCACAGGTCTCTTTGCGACTGTATAAAGATGAATGATGTTCATTTATCTACTGTATGTAGACAACGCTATACAGCAGAACAGATTGTTAGTTTTTTTGTAATGGCACATTATCAGTGGTTGCTTAGTGCGTTGTTTGTTTGTATAGACAATTCACTTTGGGACATATTATTTATTTGGAGATAATATTTGCTGAGTGTCTTGTATTCATCTGTAACAATAGCTTTAAGACATTAATTTATCAGTTTGATGCTCATGCAGTAAAAACTGACTTGTTTTCCCTCACTTGCTTGAAGGACACCAGACCCATTGCCAAAACCAATTCTTAAGCCATTTATTTTGTCGTGGTAGGGTCTCTGGGTAACCCTGTTCTCTGCTTTGTACTCTTTTATTATGTAGACCTGAACAAGGTGCCCAAAATCCCTGCTATAGCTCTCATATGTTACATTCCCTTTTATTTCTAAGATCTCAGGCAATAACCTAGATCACCAGAACAGGCAGGAGAGAAGATTGCACTTGGATTCATGTATAAGTTAACTTAATACTTCTTATTATGCCCACAATTTAAAAAGCAGAATAAAATAAGTGTGAAAAATATATTATTACAACTGAACTAAGGGCGGCACATTGGCGCAGTGGTAGCGATGCTGCCTCGCAGTTAGGAGACCCGGGTTTGCTTCCCGGGTCCTCCCTGTGTGGAGTTTGCATGTTCTCCCCGTGTCTGCGTGGGTTTCCTCCGGGCGCTCCGGTTTCCTCCCACAGTCCAAAGACATGCAGGTGAGGTGGATTGGCGATTCTAAATTGGCCCTAGTGTGTGCTTGGTGTGTGGGTGTGTTTGTGTGTGTCCTGCGGTGGGTTGGCACCCTGCCCGGGACTGGTTCCTGCCTTGTGCCCTGTGTTGGCTGGGATTGGCTCCAGCAGACCCCCGTGACCCTGTGTTCGGATTCAGCGGGTTGGAAAATGGATGGATGGATGGACAATTGAACTAACGGTTCATCTAGTCTCAATATGTTTACAAGCAGGTGGCTGTCAGTCTTGGAATGTTGATACCTTAGTCTTTCCTCCCACCTGGCCTTTGAATAAAGACAATGATGACCTGGCTTTCTTCATGAATAGAGAATGGCAGAGAGAGCAAGAGCGAGGTTGCCCACTTGCTGAGATGACGTCACCAGGAAGTGGTCTTCTCACAGTGTTCAACTGTAGAGAGTAACGGACTCTCTACAGTTGACTAAGGGAGTTTTGCTATTAACACTTGAATTACTGTTCTCTTTCTCTGATGTAGAACCCTCATCCTCATCCAAGTTTACCGCTGTTATAGCATGTCTTTATTTGAAAACAGCAGTGTCAGATTGCGGGGATCGTGAATATGACTGAGAGAATAAAACTGAATTAAAAAAAAAAAAAAAAAAACACTAACCCTTACAAGTACCATACATTTACACTGGCTGTTACAGACTCAAATGAAATGTATGTTTTTATTCTATAATAGTAACAATAAGAGCAGCTCACTACTGAAAAGGTTTATTTTGTGATGTGGCAAGACTCGAACCAGCGACCAGTTGATTATGAGTCAGCAGTTCTTACCACTGTACTACCAAAGCAGTCATGACACCGAAGTACACCAACCCGATTTCTTTTTCTCTGGTTATACTCTTGAATAGAAGCGCAGTTGTTCTGTTATATTTGTACATTTTGTGAAAGTGCTTATTTGATATTTGGGTTTCAGTCTTCACACATTATACACT
This sequence comes from Polypterus bichir lapradei, assembly GCA_026402145.1. Classification (NCBI taxonomy): domain Eukaryota; kingdom Metazoa; phylum Chordata; class Cladistia; order Polypteriformes; family Polypteridae; genus Polypterus; species Polypterus bichir. Next base: position 7,296,502 of record JANRMT010062799.1, read on the forward strand.
TCATGAAAAAAGTTTGTCTTTTAGGTATGTGTTCAGCATTTCTGTCATGCTACACTTACCCAGATCTTTGTAGGCATGGAACACACATGAAATGCATGTGTTCCAAATAACGATATATTATTTACACTATACAGCTCCCGGTACTACGGAAGGGTATTAGGGCCACGGAGAAGAAAAAAAAATATGGACACAGTGTAGAAAAAGGTACCTGGCTCCCAGATAAACATGGCTTGAGCTGGAAGAGTGATTTTTGCCGTTTCTGTGACGGTGGGAGGATGGGATCGTAGGCTGCTTGCTGCTTGGGCTTATCGACACATTTACAAGACAAAAGACGCTGATGGAGAGGTGCAAACGGATTTAAGGTGGGTCGGGTTTACAAGTTTTTTCATGGGCTTTGGTAATTCTAGTGTTAATGAAATGTCACTGATTTCGAGGATTGATTGACATTTTTGCTGGTGGGGTGGAGACTAGGGGAACTGAATTAGATGCAACACCTGCTGCTTACACTGTCCTGCTGGTGGTCTGGGCAGTATCACAGCAATTTTAACTGTGAGGCGTGTCTGTTTTTGAACTGCAGTGAAAGTGATATTGGAGGGCAAACCTCACCAACTGTGTTTCATTGCTTTGCATTGTGCCAGCACCCATTGCTTCACGGGGATCTCCAGTCCCAATCCCAATCTTTCAAACCCCTTGATCGTTGATCATGTGTCATTTCAATGTTTCGCAGTATTCCCCAATTTCCGGATCATCAATCGAGTGTCTGAGCTTCACGAGGGACACATTTAAAGGATTAAAGGTAAATTGCTCAATTTATATTTACATTTTATGTACTGAGGTAATTCCCTATTTTTCTCATTTCAATTTGTTCACACACAGTGCTGAATGTGGTTCTGTTTGTGGATCGTAAATTAGAAATTTGACTTTTGTATCTTTAAATGTGATATTACTTTTGTAGTTAATGCGACCATAAACATTTTCTAGGGGTGCAGGACTCAGAAAAGGTTGGGGACCACTGGTTTGGAAGGAATAAAGGCAAGGAATACATTTATATCCACTCATCCATCAACTTTCAAATTGGGTATTTCCAACTGAGGTTTAAACAACGCATTGGGTACAAGACAAGGAGCTGACCGTAAAAAGATTTCCCTTTGCTCTGTCAGTCTCCCTGCAGAAGGGAGAACATGCTTGTGAGGATTTTGTTTTTAAAACATATGCCCTGTGTCTCCTGTTATTGGTCTTCACTCACTTATCATGTATTGTCCATGGAATAGTGGGCTCTTATCTGAGATTGGTTTCTTTGTTATCTGTTAAGCAGTATGTGTCATGGCAACAGCAGACAAAGGCCCTTTTCACAAATCACATCTATACTAATAAATGGCAAAGCCCTCACTCACTCACTGACTCACTCACTCACTCACTGACTGACTGACTCATCACTAATTCTCCAACTTCCCGTGTAGGTAGAAGGCTGAAATTTGGCAGGCTTATTCCTTACAGCTTCCTTACAAAAGTTGGGCAGGTTTCATTTCGAAATTCTACGCGTAATGGTCATAACTGGAAGCTGTTTTTCTCCATTTACTGTAATGGAGATGAGCTTGAAACCCGTGGGGGTGGAGTTTCGTGTGACATCATCACGCCTCCCACATAATCACGCAGTAGATAGAAAACCAGGAAGAGGCCCAAAAAGCGCTGAAGAAAACATGCATTATATAATTGAGAAGGCAGCGAAACAATAAGAAGCGAGCGAGTGACATATACAACCATATTCATGAGTTCTGCTACTTCGGAAACAAAGCACAATGTAAACCTAAACTTTAAATTAAGTTCATAGACAGGCTGCCGCTAGCGTTTGTAATTTAGTGCCTGCCCATATAAGGCCGTCCGTCAGCGGCAATCCAATAGAAACACTGCCACGGGTAAATATTCACGGGTGAAGGACTGTGCTTATGCAGAGGAAGATGAGATGGTCAGGGTGGTGTTTGGCACAAACTCAGCGAAACTGCGAGAGAAAGTTTTAAGTGCCGGGACTTAGGTAACATTAGATACAGCCATGGACATAGCACGACATGGCACCAGCACAGCTGGGAAACTTCGATGCATGTACACCGAGTGGCTCACGTGAACTGACGCAGTGCACAGACAAAAAGCAACAGTTCCAAAGAGCGCTGAACAAAAACCGAATTACACAATTGAAAAGGCAGCAAAAAAATATGAAGCGTCTGATACATACAAGCATATTATTCATAACTGCAGCTACTGCAGAAACAAAGCACACAGTGGAAAAAGTGAATGTCCCGCTAAAGGAAGACAGTGTTAAAAAAAAAACCCGTGCATGCAGTGTGTCAGGTCTCAGATAAAGAAGAAGACGAGCTGTTTA
>JANRMT010062799.1:7306072-7389155 GCA_026402145.1 Polypterus bichir lapradei
ATCTATCTATCTATCTATCTATCTATCTATCTATCTATCTATCTATCATACAGTGACTTATCTATCTAATGAGTTTGTGTCTTAGCGTAGATGGAGTAAATTGCTGGATATGTCAGACTAGAGGACAGAACTTCACGGGAGTGCACTTTCGAGTGCTTCTGACTCACTAAGATCATGTAAATGAAATGGAAAAGTTGCATGATGTGACGTGGCCTTAAGCCCTGAAAGCTTAAAAATAAGGTACAAGGAAACCAAAAGCCATACAGCCAATCTATTGAAATGGTGTCCTATGGGCCACATGCCGCCTATAAGCAACCTGTGAGTGGCCCAACCAAAAACGCAGAGAAAAACTGAAAAAAAAAAAAACACACATTTCGCAAGCTTTCAAAAATGTACACAAAAATTCCTGCAATAGTGGCAATGCACTGTGACCAGCGTATGCTCCTAAGTCTTTCTCTCTCTCTCTCTCTCGCTCCCTCTCTAGTACAGACCATGAAGGCAACACTCTGCATAGCCTAGCAACATTCAACCCACAATGCATCTTGTTGTGTGTGTAAAAGTGGTGGTAGTAGTAGTTTATAATATTATAATCATAATTATGTATTATAATACACTAGCAAAATACCCGCGCTTCGCAGCGGAGAAGTAGTGTGTTAAAGAAGCAATGAAAAAGAAAAGGAAACATTTTGAAAATAACGTAACATGATTGTCAATGTAATTGTTTTGTCACTGTTGTGAGTGATGAGTGTTGCTGTCATATATATATATATATATATATAAATATATATATATATATTTACACACACACATAAACATATTTATATACATATCTATACATATACACATATATATACACACACACACATATATACATACATATATATATCTACATATATACACATACATATACATACACACATACATACATACACACACATATATACACACAAATACATATATATATATACATACACACACACATATATAAACATATATATACATATACATAAATATCTAAATATATACACACACAGCTATTTCGTATCAGTGCAAGACGCTGCTTGTTAAAACGGATAACTCCCGCTCTTACGTGCAAGTCTGCGTGGATATTATGAACTATCGTATTTGTTCAAGTTCTATTTAAATTTTAAATAGAAGGAATTTTTATTTAGTCGACAGAAATATCTTTGGTAGGAATGGTAAAAACAGACAGGAATATTATTCCTGAATAAATCAACTCAAACCTTAAACAACTTATAATATTTTGCTCTCCATAAAAATATATCCTGTCTAAATTATACAAGTTAGAAATAAAGTAAACGTTAAAAGAACAAACATTCAAATTTCTTTACTCTTATGTAATTTTATATAAAAAATAAACTTAGATTTTAAATATCCCAAAAGATTTTGCTCTCCATAAAAATATATCCTGTCAAAATTATACAAATTCAAATATGAACATGCTGCATAACAAAACCTGGAAATATAAATAAAATGTGTTCCTTTCAGCAATAACAAATCAAATCATTCAGTTGTCTTTGCTCATATGTCATTTTAGAGCTGGACGCCTAGTATCTTTTTTTGGCAACAAGTTCGTTTATGTTTGGTGTGAGGTTCTGTGTTGTGGAGATTCTCAGGATGGACTGCAGGTGCTCATGAGTGAGGCGACTCCTGTGTGCTGTTTAGTTAGTCTTCATCACTGAGAAGAGCTTCTCACACAGATATGTGCTACCAAACATGCACAAGGTTCGAGCCGCATGTAGACGGACTTTTTTTGTTCTTCAAAGTCACTAAAGCGCCGTGCGCTCAGTTTATCAGCAAAGTGCGTATTTGGGAACACCGTAGTGACGACTTGGTTCAACATTACTTGGCAACAGGGAAAGTGGGGCAAGTTGCACTGGTGAATTTGTGTCTCCCATAAAAGCAGCTTCACTTGAAATCACTTTGTGATTGTGCACGGGTAAAAACGTCCGCTGAAGTGTCAGATTCTTATTTAATTCTTCTGCTTTCTGTATCTTCTGCATTGCATTCAGGTCTTTCAGGTTACCGTGATGTTTTGTCTCATAGTGCCGTCTTAGATTAAATTCTGTAATTACAGCCACATTAGCTCCACAAATGAGACACACGGGTTTAACGGCAATGTCAGTAAACATATACTCAGCCTCCCATCGGTTTTTAAAGGCTCTATTTTCAGAATCAACTTTTCTCTTAAGCATCGTGTGGGCTAGCTTCGCAATAACTTGCAAGCTAGACTTGATTAACGCGGTAAGTGTTCGGCAAGGCAGGTGAAGCGCTGCATTATGGGATCTGTAGTTTATTGTGTTACCAGCGCTTCATATACCCGGGCCATTAATAACAATAATACAGTATATAAAATGATCTCGCGGGCCGGATATAATTACACGCCGGGCCGGATGTGGCCCGTGGCCCTTGAATTTGACACATATGGACTAAATAGAACTTGAAAAGATATATATTTTTTCGTACATCGAGCCCGCGTGCTAATGTGGTTTTGCCTGCATGCCTCAATAAGTGACCCTCCCCTCGCTCTTACTTTTTTACCGTTCATCTAATGAATACACTGAGTATGGCTTTACCAAAACAATCATTGATTGCGAATAAAGTATTCATTATTCGAGTATGTAGATCAGGGTATATATATATACATATACATATACATATATATATACCCGCGTATCGCAGCGGAGACGTAGTGTGTTAAATAAGCTATGAAAAAGATTCGTTTCTTACTGCATCAATAAACAGCTCGTCTTCTTCTTTATCTGAGACCTGACACACTGCATGCTCGGGTTTTTTTTTTAACACTGTCTTCCTTTAGCGGGACATTCACTTTTTCCACCGTGTGCTTTGTTTCTGCAGAAGCTGTACTTATTACATACTTATCTTGTATTTATCAGACGCTTCATATTTTTTTGCTGCCTTTTCAATTGTGTAATTCGGTTTTTGTTCAGCGCTCTTCGGAACTGTTGCTTTTTGTCTGTGCACTGCGTCAGTTCACATGAGCCGCTCGGTGTACATGCATCGAACATTCCCAGCTGTGCTGTTGCCATGTCGTGCTATATCCATGGCTGTATCTAATGCTACCGAAGTCCCGGTACTTAAAACTTTCTCTCGCAGTTTCGCTGAGTTTGTGCCAAACACCACCCTGACTATGTCATCTTCCTCTGCATAAGCACAGTCCTTCACCTTCATGAATATTTACCCGTGGCAGTTTGCTATTGGATTGCCGCTGACGGACGGCCTTATATGGGCAGGCACTAAATTACAAACGCCAGCGGCAGCCTGTCTATGAACTTAATTTAAAGTGTAGGTTTACACTGTGCTTTGTTTCCGAAGTAGCAGAACTCATGAATATGGTTGTATATATCACTCGCTCGCTTCTTATTGTTTCGCTGCCTTCTCAATTATATAATGCATGTTTTCTTCAGCGCTTTTTGGGGCTCTTCCTGGTTTTCTACGTACTGCGTGATTACGTGGGAGGCGTGATGATGTCAAACTCCGCCCCCACGGGTTTCAAGCTCATCTCCATTACAGTAAATGGAGAAAAACATCTTCCAGTTATGACCATTACGCGTAGAATTTCGAAATGAAACCTGCCCAACTTTTGTAAGGAAGCTGTAAGGAATAAGCCTGCCAAATTTCAGCCTTCTACCTACACGGGAAGTTGGAGAATTAGTGATGAGTCAGTCAGTCAGTCAGTCAGTCAGTCAGTCAGTCAGTCAGTCAGTGAGTCAGTGAGTGAGTGAGTGAGGGCTTTGCCTTTTATTAGTATAGATAATAATCCATGACATCCACACTACACGCTGTCTCAGGAAAGTGAACCGTATCAGGCAGGACCCCAGCCACCCTGCACTGTCACTTTTCACCTTCCTCCCATCGGGGAAGCGACTAAAGTCTATTTGGATGCGCACCTCCAGGTTCATGAACAGTTTCTACCCAACTGCAATCAGACTCATGAACAATCAGTAACCTTGTGTCACCTCCACTGCTACCTGCACATATACTTCTGCTACTGTCTCTATTTATTCCTAGGATTCTGGTTTTATTTATTTACTTATTATATTCATTTATTTATTGTGTGTGTTTTTTTTTTGTCCTTGTTCACTGTCTGCAGGGACACATGCAAGCAAGCATTTCATTGTACTTGTACACATGACAATAAAGAATTGAAATTGAAATACTGTGATGACCTGTCAAATAAGACAGACAGGAACTGGGGGAATCTTCAAAATGGTGACTGGCTTTTTATTTGGCATGCCACACTATAAACGGTTCCCTGTGGTGCACTGGTAGCACCTAGGGAGGTGCCCTGAGCCCTCACAAAGTGTCACATCACAATATCATCACACATTTGGTCACTTAAACAAACTTCTGTTCTCTCAGTGTGCCTTATTCATGTGTGTTAGTCACTGTTATCACTTGTTATGGGTTTGTGCACTGATAGCTTTGATAGCATTGATAGATCTTTTTTATTCTGTTAAATACACTTTGTGATATGACTGGGTTATATATAACCAAAATATTTATTTTATTTCAAAAGGGAAACAAATGTTGCTGCTAATACTGTGCACTATTTTGTTTTTATGCACTTTGAGATGTGCCTCGGTCAGGTATGAGCAAAATGTTTATTTTTTTATTTCAAAAGTGGAAAAACGTATTGCTGCTATCTCAGATTCTGTTCTGTTATAGCTTTGTATTATTTTTTTATGCACTTCTTGATGTGCCCATGTCAGATGTGACCACATTTAAAAGTGAAGCAATGACTAAACATTACTTGTTTTTCAATACTTTCATTTGTGCTGGTTTAAATGTTGTCATTACCTACTGCTTACTGGCCACTGAAAATGTCTGGCCCAGCTAAATTTATAATTGAATAGCCCTGCCATACAGCACTGTTGAAATGGCTTCAGCCTGTCAGAATTGTGTACCTGTGATGAAATGGAAGTCTGATTTAAGCAGTAAAAATACCATCCAAGTGAAGTGGTAATAAAGCATTTTTTTGGAAAATAGTCCTTGCCCAAGCAGTTTATGTTCTTCCAAGGTCAGCTATAGGCCTGCCATTTCAATCTCCATCTTTCTGGTGCCTGTCAGACATGGTGGTATGATTGCTCATCCAGTTAAGAGTCAGCAATTTTAAAAAGTGTTGAATTTGCACACTGTTGTAATTATATTTTTATTAATGTTTTATTATTAAATCATCAAGCATGCAGTCATATTATGAGCCATGTGCCATCAGATGCAAATAGACCTGAAGGAAGTGCCTTACTGTGATGTAATCCCATAGCAGAAGATCCACAGGGCATGGGGATGAATCAGCATGCACGCCTATTTGGAGATGGCAGCATAATGGCTTAATGTACCAGGAAATAAAATAAAAAGAAGTTGTGTGAACTACGTTTTTCTATAATTTGCGGTCATGGAAAATATTGTTCTATCTTGTAAATTACAAACATCCATGCTATGTATTGTGTGCAAATGTGGTGGGTGAAAATTACATGTTGGCATAAACAATGTTATGTATTTAAAAAAGTGTGCATTTTCAAACAGTTATAGTAGTTATATAATTTGTGCAGCACACAGGTTACCCAACATAAAGCTGTAATTTCAGAAGTATTGTGTGCTGATGTAACCAAAAATGCAAGATTATTGTATGTATTGAACAAAATGTACTTGAGCAATGCTGGTGCTTCACAAACTCTGGCATATGCAGCATTTTCAAGTCACATGATTAAAATTAGCATTATAGGACAGAGGGTTACACGTCTAAAAATGACATCAAAATAATGAATGCATGCACAGAGCGTCCCATTGGTAATCAAGGGGTGCATTAATACAGTATTAAAGGAGCACTAAAGTCTGACTCTGGTAATAAGGAATAGACAATAAATTAACCCTGAAGAACGCCATAAATAAGGATATGCATATTTTAGTATACACATCAGATTAGGATTAGATTAGGACATGTACTGTACGTAAGAATTTCACTGTACTTTGTATATGCAACAATAATGACTCTAAAAACTGATAATGCACTCTGTGAACAAAAGCCATACCCACATTCTACTTCTGACCAGCATCACGCAGAGCAACCACTCTTTATGAGACACGCTCACTGCAGGCTCAGTGCTAATAATGCTCTTTGCATCATGTGGATTGAGGTACTTGTGTGGATGCCAAATTTCCCCTGCAGACAAGGAAAGTGTTATCTGTCTGTCTGTCTCTCATATAGTGCCTTTCACGTCTATCTATCTACAGTATCTACAGTATCTATCAATAATAATGTTAATGGACAGATATTTTTACCTTCCATTTTATGTTAACTTCCTTGGCGTTAACCTCACGTGTGACTTGGACTTGTAATTCTATGCAGTTATGGTTAACTGCGAGTCACAGTCATGATGACATGTAATAACCCGCGTTACATTTTTAAGCCTGAGTAATGCTCAGGACAGTATTCTGCTACCATCTAGGGGATGAAAAATATTATACTGCAAAAAAACCATGACTATTTTCATCAATATTCATGAGTGGGGCGGAACCTCTGAAAACACAATGGGAAATGAAAATCCTTAAAGGCAGTTTTAGGATGAACTGAAATTGAACCATTGTTCGTATTGAGTGATTGTGATGACGGCATGAATTGGCCATCAGACATTGACACGGAGAGTGATACTGATGCCTGATACAGCACTGTACTACCAAATTGCCAGGATACATCTGGTGATTTTGGTCAGGTGAAATTTCAATGTTATGTGACAGTGCCTGTGTCACAAAAAGGCAAAATGGTTGTGACCGAGTGCAAGGACAAGCAAGACATTAGGCCCTTAAGTACTGTTGACTGTGTTTGTGTCAATAGAAATATGGAAGTCGCTAATCCTTGCATTGTAGCCTACAATAACACAAGGGGTGCTTTGATTGTGCAGATCGGACACTGATGTTCTACCCTGACATGTGCAAGCAACAGAAAAAATGTAAGAAAAGTTCACAAAGATACACACGTCTACTGTCCCGATTGTGATGTTGGGCTGTGCGTTGGTGAGTATTTCAAAATGTACTCTATCACACAAAAGATGTGTACTAAATGTGCATCAGTACAGCCATGGACCTTAGACACATCTTTTCTACTGTCTTTACGTTGACATTTTGATAGTAACATGTTTCTGTTATTGTTAGACGTAATAATGTTTTCTTTTTGATTAAAACTCAATGTTTTTGGAATTTTTCCGGGAGTAAACATAATGCTAAGCAGGATAATCAGTTTGGAACTGTGTTTAAACTAATCATTGTCTTTATGTGTGTGTATTATGTAATTAGTAATTCATAAAATGATATTTGCATTTTGCCTATGAACTTCTTACATCACTGTGAGCACTCAGTGCAGAACCATCCATCCATCCATCCATTATCTAACCCGCTATATCCTAACTACAGGGTCACGGGGGTCTGCTGGAGCCAATCCCAGCCAACACAGGGCAAACCCTGGGCAGGGCACCAGCCCACTGCAAGGCACGCGCACACACACACACACACACACACCCGGAGGAAACCCATGCAGACTCACGGAGAACATGCAAACTCCACGCAGGGAGGACCCGGGAAGCGAACCCGGGTCTCCTAACAGCGAGGCAGCAGCGCTACTCACCGCATCACCGTGCCGCCCCCTCAGTGCAGAACACTAGGCAAAAATAAACTAAACTGAATGAAATAAATACGTCCTCTAACACTACATTTTAGAGTCTTCAGTTGCTGCACAGTCTGCACAAGAGCCTCACATATGTAGTTATGCTGATATAAAAATTTAGAGATGTCATGTGAACAGACAGGTCTAGAGACAAGTGAGGTCATCCAAATTGATTTCAGAATTATGTAATTTTCTTTGCATACAGGGAGAAGGGGTACACACTCAGGAACTTCTCTCTCCATGTGTCCCACCTCCGTTCTGTAATGGCTGAATGCTCAGGGTGTTACTATAAATGTTCTCTATTAGTCCATATGATGATCTCTTTAAACCTAATGACTCATGGTTTTGTTTGCAGGACTTGAAATTTGTACAGTAACATTACCATCCCATTCCAAACTCTTTGAAAGCTGGGCCTCACCCAAGCAACACGATTGTCTAAAATGAAGGAATTCTTAACACCTTAATCTCCATGTTTTAGCCCAAGTGTCACAGTCTTGAATGGTCCTAAGCACAGAAGGGTAAGAATTATCATACCCTGGCTAGTCAAAAGAGGGCAAAAAAGAATTTTTATTTTTAAAATGATGTATTATCAACAAAAATGCTATGTAATGAAAATAAGATCCAAGGAGCACAAAAGACATGGAAGGCAGTCCAAATAACAATCACAGTCCTAATGCAAAACACAAAGTGAAAAGCAGAGCAAAAGCTCGCAAAAATCCTGAATATCACAAAGGCAAAGGATAACTCATACGCATATTCACACGTTAGCATATTCACAATGAACCTCAAGGGACTGTCGGTTTTCCTCTGCCTTTGTAGGGCTAAGGGCAGTCCCTTGCAGTGATGGGCAGGTAGCCCTGCCTCTTGTGGGGACCACCCTCAAAACACACAGAATTTAAAAGAAGAGTATTGATATTGTAGCGGATGGTCTGGTTGAACCGATCTCCTGACTAAGTTGGTGTGTTTTGTATCTGTGCTTAACCCCCATAAAAGGGGTGGAATGGGGGAGAATAGCTATCAGAACTGCAGTCTCCCCCCAATCTCCCAGGGTCTGTAACACGTGTGTGCATACTAGTAGGACAATCTGAGTATTGTTGTTCCAAAGTACAATCCAGCTGCATGCCATGGGTGCTGCAAGGGGGCACTGCTCGTAATCAGCTGCATTATTTCGACTGGGGTCTTTCTGCCCAGGAAGGACTTCCTTAATGTGCGGTTCCGCCTCCAGAATTGCTCGCCAGGTCCAGCATTAAAAGAGGCACCTTCCTTCACTCTGGGGATTTGTGGAAGCTGGTAGACAAGCCTGAGGAGGAGGAGTACAATAGAAAAGAAGTGAAGCAAGAGTAAGACGAAAAGAAGGACAAAGGAGACAGGAAGAGTAAATGTTGTTTTGTACAGACCTGGGTGCAATAGGAAGCCTGTGTCAGGTATTTGTGAAAAGTAAACTGCACTATTAAAATGTTGTGGTAAGTGGTGTTTGAGGGGCTGGGGGCATAGGTGTGCTCCCCGGGGACCACAACATTTAGAAACTAAATAATCTACACTGTTATCTTAAACAAACAGACATACAGTACAAGAGGCATAGAAACCCAGGCTGAAACACGATATCAAGCTGGTGCTTCATCAGACACTGTAGAACTTAAACATGATGGTATGAACACAAATGGTCTGCTCAGGCTCTTCAGGTTAATGTCAGTCCCTGTCCTTTCATAAAGGAAGGCAAACGCGGCTCTGGATTGATTGAATGTGCCATGTTGTCCAGCTGAGCAACTCGTATAAATAGCTCTTTCCAAGAGACTCTCCATTTTAAGGCCACATACCCTGCCGAGGGTGCTTTGGCAGTTGGCAGAAAGCATTTTTTTGTCCTTTTCATGGGCTTGATCTGTTTGTGAGCAGCAGGAAAGCGAGTATTGAAGGGCAAGCAGCAAGAAGCTAATTTCTCAGAAGTTCCTGCATTGCACAGTGAGCATCTCACCTCACATTGTTGCTTCTGAAGTGTTGTGGCAACACAGGCTCAAAAAGAGAAAGACTCAGCATTTCTATAATATATAAAAACATTTTAAAGTCCCTTCCATTTAAAGATCCCAGAGCACAGTGGGAAAAGGATCTCTCACTCAATATTTCAGAAACAGAGTGGAAGGCAGCCACGCACAGAATTCACTCGAGCTCCATATGTGCAAAGCATTCAATGATTCAACTCAAAATCTTTTATCACACATCTATCTTCTTTAAAATTGTCCAAAATGTTTCCAGGGCAAGATCCTATCCTATAATCACCTATTTTAAGTCAATGGGTAACTAATGTTATATACTATTTGAAACTGGAACAAATCAAATTCTCTCTTAGAGGATCTGTTCTAAACCTTTTTAAAACCTGGCAGGATATAATCAATAATATTTTAGAATAAGCATTTACTGTATATTGGGGAAAAGATTCCTTTCTCTCTTTACTACTCTTAAAAGATTTGCTCTGTCTGTTGCCTTTCCTCTCTTTCTCATGGGTGGGGGTTGATTTGCATTTGTTTTTGTTAAGTTTTGACTTGATTGTATGAAATGTTATATGTTTTTAATACATTCAATAAAAGATCAAAAAAAAACACGACAAATTTACTTGGCCGTCACGTCTCATGGTGCGGCAAACGTTTTCGGTTTGGACGCTGATTGTGCCTTGTAGGGGGGATAGGTGTTAAATAATTACCATCAGTCTGCTATTGTCATGCAAATCTCTGGCCCCCTCTTATGTTTGCAAAATATTTTAAAGAATTAGAGGTCTGAGCCTGAGAGGTGGATGTCAGCAGACTTATTTCAGTTATTGGTGAGCAGCACATTACAGCCAGTCCCACTGCACCACCATGTTGTCCTTGTGTAGTTTTTCATTATACAGAATCTTTAATTCATTCAAAACATGGCCATCCAGTTTGTGTAGTTTATTTCTGCATTTTAAAATAAAAAAAAAAATTAAGAAAGTGTAATCAGCTTACATAAACCAAACATCTGTGTATGTTCTATTTTTTTTATCCAACTAATTCAACATCCTTCTATCGAAACTATTACTTTTAATGACATAACACAAATCATGTTGAAAAGGTCCTAGTGGTGTTCACATTCACAAATGCAGTCATGTTCCAACTTACTGCTCCTTTTTGTGCTGGCCATTTGGTCATATGTTGGTCACAAAGCATACAGGTCCATGTCGACTGAGCCTCTGTGAGTTGGCTGTGGGTCACTGGTAGGTGTTCCCATATGGACTAGCACAATTCGAGTCTCGGCGTTCGCATGCTGAGTCGATGTAATGCAGTGTTTCTCAACCACTGGGTCATATTGTGGGTTGCCGTTGTTTGTTTGCAAGTGGGTCATGATGGATCACGTAAACAATTGACAGCTCTGCTCGATATGTTTCCCTCTTTCTAAATGAGCTTGCTTCACCAAAGAGAAACCCTGATTTTGCTCATCTCACCAAGGGGGTGCTTTGCAGTTGCAGCTGGTTGGTCATCAGTGAACTGACAAAACACAAAACTGGGTCACAGGACCATAAAGGTTGTTAAACACTTGTGTAATGAAGACGGTGTGGGCCAAATATGTAAGAATTAGACACATGGATCAGTGCTGATCAAAACAAACCTTAAAGGGCCTACCAAGAGTCAGAAAATATGAGACCCTGTGAAATAATAATAAGAAGAAAATTAAAGATTTATTACTGTGGCTGGTTTTGGCAGTTTCTTGCACATTTTTACCCTGTTGTTTTTTTTATGACCTTCGGCGATACGTATAAATCATCTCAACTTGGTTGGCTGTAAATTTGCGTATGAATGTATACATTTTAAAATACTTGCAAAAAAAAAAGGTTTTGCAATAAAAGCTCCATGCAAACTATATGGTAGGTACATATATTTGTGTATATGGTGTCTTCACACCCTTTCACTTCTTATCACATTTTCTTCTGTTGCTAAAATCCTTTAAATTCATTTTTTCCCTCATCAAGCAACATTCAATACCCTAAAATGACAAAGCGAAAACAGGATTTTAGAAATTTTGAAAATGTATTAAAAATAAAATATCAGAAATATCACACTGATGCAAGTCCCTTTACTTAGCACTTTGTTGAAGCTCCTTGAGCAGAGATTCAAGCCTGGAGTCTTCTTGGTAGATGCAGCAAACTTCACATACCTGGGGCCTCATGCATAACGCCGCGTGTAGAACTCGCACTGAAACATAGCGTGTGAACAAAAGTGGGAAATGTGCATATGCACCAAAAAATTCAGATGCACAAAACCGTGTGTAAGCCAACTTCCATCCACTTCAGCTCCATAAATCTCAGTCAGCGTGAAAAGTAACACACGTGCACGCACCTGCCGTCCCACCCCGACTCCTCCCAGAATTTTGCATATTTTAATGTGCAGATCATTTAAATATCACCTTTTCTGTTCAGTGTTTGTTTAAAAGATAATGGCAAAAGCACATGAAAAAAAGAATTTCAGTGAATGCAAAGTGGAGGCAAGGAAAAATGTACTATTTGTTGGCTTAAGCAGTGGTATAAACAACAAAAGGAAGTTGATCGAGTAACACAGAGCGGCGGAGAAACTTGGAAGTTCAATTTCAGAAAGTGACACGGTCATAGCCCACCATTTGGGTGTCATATGGTACCGTATTAGGGTATGGAGACAAGTAAAAAATACAGGGTCACGGTGAAAAAAAAAGGTTGAAATGTCCACTTTAATCTCATAGTTTATTTTGTCATTAAAGTAGAACGTCGTAAACTTAATCTTAAAATCAATGTTAAATTTACGAGAGTTTCTCAGATCCCATCGTAACTAAAGTAGCACGTTAAATGCTTCATATTATGTGTTCTTGCATGTACTCTATGTGTGTGAATCACGATGTGCTTTTTAAACAATCTGACAAAAAGATCCAGAAACACTGAAGCAGCAAACTTTGTGAAAATTAATATTTGTGTCATTCTCAAAACTTTTGGGCACGGCCTCAGGGATGTGAATCTAAAAAAGAATGTTAAACCACACAGGAACAGTAGCACTGCTTTAATGCTGGGTGCCACCAGTTTGCAAAACAGAGTGGAAACTTGCGTATGCATAGGGTAAGGCTGGCGTGAGAATGTGCGTGGCTTTACTCCAAGTTTAGTTTTTATATATCTCGAAGTGAGCGTGGAAACGGGCGTACTTAATATTTTTTTGCGTATGCACCGTTTATACACGAGGCCCCTGGACTTAGTAATTTTCTGCTATTCTTCTGTGTCAATCCTCTCAAGCTTGGTCAGGTTGGATGGAGACTGTCAGTGAACATCTGTTTTCAGATCTCTACAGAGATGTTCTATTAGGTTCTACTCAGAACTCTGTCTAGCCGTTCAGAAACATTCCAAGGCTTGTCCCTAAGCCACCCCCGTGTTGTCTTTGCTTTGTTCTGTTGGATGGTGAACCTTTTGGCCCTGTCTGAGGTCCAGTGCACTCTGGAGCAGGTTTTCTTTAAAGATATCTCTGTACTTTTCTCTCTTCAGCTTCCTCTCAGCCTGACACTGCCAAGCTTCACTGTTGGAATGACATTTGCACAGGTGATGAGTGGTGCCTGTTTTCTTTCAGACATGATGGCTAGAGCTGATCCCAGACAGTTTGACCTTGGTTTTGCCAGACTGGAGAATCTTGTTTCTCACAGACTGAGAACACTTCAGGTGTCTTTTTACAAATCCCAAGTGGGTTTTTATGTTTTTTAACTGAGGAGTGGCTTCTGTCTGGCCACTCTGTCATTAAGTCTAGGTAAGTAGTGTGTTGCAATGGTGACTGTCATTCTGGAATTTTCTCCCATCTCCACACAGGTTCTCTGGTGCTCAGTCAGAGTGACCATCAGGTTCTTGGTTACCTCTCTTATCTTGAGTAGCTATTCCAGCCGTGAGCCTTTTTGCCATGCTTATTTTAAATTCTCCTGTTTGGTGTCTGGTACAAATCTTGTAATCGATATTTAACCCACTTCCTATTGTTCAAATGACTTGAAATTTTGCACACTTACTCACTTCCGATGACAATACATGAATCAAGAATCAGTTTCACTTATTGATCAATTAATCCATGTTAATTAAGAAATTAAATTTTCATATGAATAGTTAAAGATTTCACCGATAGATGGCACTAGTAATGGATAGAAATATTAAAGGAAGTGTTTAAATATTGATTACAAAATTATACATATACAAACCCAAGACTAAAAAAGTTGAAAATAATATATATAAAAAAATTATTTTTAAAAACCATGCTTATATTAAGTTAAAAAGTGTACTAAAAAGTAAAAAATAAGTCTCTCATACATCACTCGTAAAATAAAAGCGTGAACTCTTTGGTGTGAATGCCAGGCATCACGTTTGGAGGAAACCAGGCACCGCTCATCACCAGGCCAATACCATCCCTACAGTGAAGCACGGTGGTGGCAGCATCATGATGTGGGGATGTTTTTCAGCGGCAGGAACTGGGAGACTAGTCAGGATAAAGGGAAAGATGACTGCAGCAATGTACAGAGACATCCTGGATGAAAACCTGCTCCAGAGTGCTCTTGACCTCGGACTGGGGCAATGGTTCATCTTTCAGCAAGACAATGACCCTAAGCACGCAGCCAAGATATCAAAGGAGTGGCTTCAGGACAACTCTGTGAATGTCCTTGAGTGGCCCAGCCAGAGCCCAGACTTGAATCCGATTGAACATCTCTGGAGAGATCTTAAAATGGCTGTGCACCGACGCTTCCCATCCAACCTGATGGAGCTTGAGAGGTGCTGCAAAGAGGAATGGGCGAAACTGGCCAAGGATAGGTGTGCCAAGCTTGTGGCATCATATTCAAAAAGACTTGAGGCTGTAATTGCTGCCAAAGGCGTATCGACAAAGTATTGAGCAAAGGCTGTGAATACTTATGTACATGTGATTTCTCAGTTTTTTTATTTTTAATAAATTTACAAAAACCTCAAGTAAACCTTTTTCACGTTGTCATTATGGGGTGTTGTGTGTAGAATTCTGAGGAAAAAAATGAATTTAATCCATTTTGGAATAAGGCTGTAACATAACAAAATGTGGAAAAAGTGATGCGCTGTGAATAGTTTCCGGATGCACTGTATATTATCGGATCTGATGTGACAAGCTTCACACACCTGGATACTGGAATTTTCTGCCATCCCTTCTGCAGATCCTCTCAGGCTGTGTCAGGTTGGATGGAAGCCGTTGATGGGCAGCTATTTTCAGAGATTTTTGATTGAGTTCAAGTCTGGGTTCTGGCTGGGCCACTCAAGGAGATTCACAGATTTGCTCCTGAGCTACTCTGGTGATGCTTATGCTTTGTCCTGTTGGAAGGTAAACCTTCGTCCTGGTCTATGGATCAGACTTTGATTAGGGTTATCTTTGTACTATGTTCTCTTCAACTTTTCCTGGACTCTGGCTACTCTCCCAGTCCCCAGTCCCGCAGCATGATGCTGCCACCCCATTGAAATAACATTGTGTAGGTGATGAGTAGTGCATGGTTTTATCCAGACATGATACTAAGAATTGAGACCAGACAAGTTCAGTCTTCATTTCTCCAAATTAGAGAATCTTGTTTCTTACGGTCTAAGAGTCCTTTTGGCGCCTTTTGCCAAATCTAAGAGAGCTTTCATTTTTTTTTCCCATTCTGCCTTTTAGCTCAGATCGGTGGAGTGTCCTTCTGAAAGTTTCTGTCATGTCCACGCAGGTTCTGTGGGTCTCATTGAGAGTGAAAATCTGTTCTTGGCCACTTCTCTTAGAATGGCTCTTTTCCCCCATTTGCTCAGTTTGATTGGGTGCCTGGCTCTAGAAAGAGTTGTGGTTGTTCTAAACTTCTTCCATTTTAGGATTATGGAGGCCACTGTTCTCTTAGAAAACCTTCAGTGCTGCAGCTTTTCCTTGATCTGTGGCTTGACACAATTCTGTCTGTTAGTCGATTTCTTCAGACTAATGATTTGGTTTTTGCTCTCCTGTAGACCATCAAAAGACAGCTGTGTGCCTTTCTTAATCATGTCCAGTCAGTTGAATTGGCCATAGGTGGACTCCAAACAAAGTGTAGAAACATTTTAGTAATTAATGATCATTAGAATGGGATGTACCTAAGACCAGTTTCAAGTGTTATAGCAAAGGGCCTGAATTCTTCAGTTTTATTTATTTATATTTTAGATTTTTATTTTTAAGACTTTTGCAAAAATTCTTAAAATCTGTTTTTTCACTTTGTCATGCTTTGAAAAAAAGTGAAAGGGTCTGAATACTTACTGAAGGCACAGTATTTATGGATAAGCATATAGACTGTATTTACCTTATATAGTGGTCTGATAATTTCTGTGAAACACCTCCAATAAAGAAAAATAGTGTTTTGTTAACATCACACACGTTTTTACTGAGCTTAAAAATAACAGAGTTTATTTAATCAAATTTGGGCACATTTCTTGAATTATGTCATTATCCTCAAAGCATGCGCACTTGGTTGATAAGCTATTTGGAAATTTAATGCTGCTTACTAATTCCAGTTCTTAATTCTGGTAATTCCATTTTGATTATTGAAAGCTGCCAGCCATTTCCCTGGACTTGCATGAAAGCTTTCAGTTATGGACATCTCTAATTACACACTATCCAGCAGAGATTACAATTACAGATACAGTATCTTTAATTCAGAATTGGTGAAGATCTTTGTAAAGTAATTTTTGATATCTAACAGTTTTAACAGTCAAAATGTTACCGACCATAATCTTAAATTTTAATTAGTGAAAATTGCAGACTGCACTATTCAGATTTTAATAGATTTTAATTGCAGACATCTTTGCTTTGATGTTGGAGTGGTAAAATATAATTTGATATCTCAAATGAAAGCTCCTTAAAAATCAGTGGGAAAAGTCCCCTCATTATTGACAGATATCTAATTTGCTTTGTGAATAGTCAATATTTAATTGTAAATTTCTCTAATTCCCAGTTTGATTCGGCAAACATAACTGTTGATATGTTCCATTTGAATTCTGAACTAGCTGAAAATGTTTATGTAATTTTGACTTGTCATAGTTTAATTAGAACTGTTCAAATTTGCCATTTACTGTCACAGGTCATACTATAGCTCAGCGTCCTTTGTCTGCCATGTCTTCTTGAAATGATGTGGCTTTTTATTCTTTCTGTCTGATGTGAGTGGTGCAGAAGTCACACCAGGCTTCCCCCATTCCAGTGAGGGAATCAGAAATGGTGTGAATTATGCTGGAAGCACATTACGTGACTTCTAGTCGGGGGACTGCAGCTACTGATCTTGTTGACTTGAGGATAGCAGATTACACAACTAGGAATTGCAAATAGGAACTTGTACACTTGTTAAGCATGCCAGCCTTGGATACTCTTGATAAACATCTTGTAAACATTTGATAGAGTTGTGGCTTTTTAAAAGGTTTGTATTGTGTTCATTATATGTCTGTCAAAAAGTACAAGTTTTTGTAAGAAACAAGTACTGCATAGTTAAAATGGTAATCCATATTTATAATTACACCTCAAACTGGTACCCTGGGGAAAAAAAAACCTATCAATATAATAAATAATAATCTTTGAACAGCAAAAAAGCTATAGTGAAATTAATGATTAAAAATGATTAAAACCTATAAGTGCATGTGCATTTCTATTTAAGCCGTGTTTAACTGCCAATATCAGTTAATCGAATCAATGTGTGAGAATATTTTTTGTTAGACAAATGATCATAAATATCTTTAATTAAACTTTGTTTCAAATAAGGACATTACAGAAGAAATTAAACAATTTGCAATTATGAGAAGCGTTAAATTTTTTTAATTGTTGTATTATCTGCTGTATAATAAAACACTATGATCTGTGTGTGTCTAGTCTGATTGCTCAGTTTGACATTGGTGACACGATGAAAGTGGAAGTGCGAGTGTGAGATACACAAGGAAAAGTATAAAAGCGGATGGGAACGGAGAAAGGCACCTCGAACATTATGACAGATTCTGAGAAGCAGGCTTTATGGGAACAAACCTGAGTGTAGGAACTCTAGTGAAGATACGTTCACACATGCAAATACTGAGGAAAAGCGTGGAAGGGACACACAGGGCAAAAGATCGCAAATATTTTTAAGTGATTCTACTACCTGTCTATGACAGATAGAGTGGCTAGTGGCTAAATATTTCTCTCCATGTTTTATTAGGTGAAAAGTATGCATTCTAAGGAAATTTTATTTATTTTATCACTGTTATTGTCACTGAGCTATTAGCTGACAGATAATCATGGTTTCAGTTTTCGGAAAAATCTGATATATTGGAAATGATGGCGCTGCTGCACGACAGACTTCAGGCTCTGTCTATATAATCATTTCAGTCTGCCATTCTCTCATTCTAAAATGGCTTGCCTGAATTTGTTACCAGCAAATTGCTTATTGTGCAGACCTCTTTTGAAGACCTTGTCAAATGACCCAGCACCTCGCCTGCTTCATGCCGACTTGCATATTCATGCTTTCTGTGATTTCTTTTCATTCTGCTTAGACTTACCTTGTGCTTTTTTGCGTTCCCCCAGAGATATAAAAGCTCTGATTTGTTATGTTAATTTACTTCATTTGCTGTTGGCAGTGAACACCTTTTCTAATTAATCCTATAACCCCACAATGGTAATTATTTACTGTCGTACCCTTCTGTACTGTACTCGGTGTGGCTCGCAATTTCCTTTAAGCCATGAATTAAAAACGTCTGCGTGGTTAATTGCAGTGCGCCATCAAACAACCCACTTCATGCTAACCTTTTGTGTGTTCATTGCTGCCTTCTGGGGTGGCCTCTTCATGTGTGCTTGATATTTTGTGGTGGTGGGTGTTGCTGTAGATGTTTCATTTTATTATCTTTTTACATTGTTCATTTTTTATTGTCAAGGATATCAAAGAATTCTGAATTTATTTGCAGTTAAATGGTGTTATACTATGAACCTTGTACTTGCAAGCAGCAAAACTAGTTTGCCTCATGTCACTTGCTTCACTTTTTGCACTAGATGTTCCAGACATTTGGTGTTCTGTGTAGAAAGATCAATGGATGAGAAGGGCACTATATGAAAGAGTGAATCGATTGTACTTTCTACAGAAGCTCAAGAAATGTTATAACAAACAATAACAACAACAATAACCCCCTTGAACACACACAAGAATTATTGGCTAAAGATGAGCAAAAAGCCCCACTGTATATATATATTGTGACACTTGCCCGGACACTACCAGTCGGAAACCACATGTTTATTAAAGGCACACGTTTATTAAGCACAGAAAAACACAGTCCCAAACACAACACAGTGCACTCAGCACTAATCACCACTATTTTGGGCTTCTCTCTCTCGGTCCTTGGCCGCCTTTTGTCTCCTCCTGGGAGCCTTGTCCTGCTCCCACTCCCGACTCAGGCTTCCAGACTGTAGGAAGGCGGCCCCTTTTATTCCCGCCTGGATGTGCTCCAGGTGTTCAATGACGTTCTTCTGGCAGCACTTCCTGGTGTGGTGGAAGTGCTGCCCTTTGCACCGGAAGCACTCCGGGTGTCCCTGGCACGCTCTTCCGCCACTCGGCAAGAAGTAACTATTTCCGGATCCAACAAGGCTACAGGCAGTCCCCGGGTTACATACGAGATAGGGACTGTGGGTTTGTATAGAGACATTCTTGATGGATGAAGACAAAAGGTTAAGATGAGCTCTTCTGCACAGCACTGTACACGCTATCACAGCAGGAAGGCACCCATCAACACGTCTGGTGTACTGACAAGAGACAACTTCCTGCTATGTGTGTAACAGTACAAGCAGGCTTGCTATTGAGAATGAATGGGGGGATTGATGGGCAGTTCATCACCAGCCCACCTCACAATCACCTCCACTACAGTATGCTGCCTGCATCGTCCACCCACCGAGAACGAACACGGTGCGGCCAGAGGTGGGTAGTGAATTGCCCCCATTCAGTAGGCAGCCATCCGATGCACACTACAATGCTACCCCCCGCCGCCCTGTTCACCCTCAATGGCCTCCGTTCAGCCACAACCGGGTCACCGCTTGCAGCATTACCAGCCGCCCACCATGAACGAACGGGGTAGCTGTGTATGGTGGGCGGGCAGTGAAACCGCTTGCCGCTGGGAGCCGCCCGAGGGACACTACACTGCACGGGCAGCGAAATCACCCCCCTCCAGCCACCGCTTGCAGTGTCCCCAGGCCGAAGATGACGGAGCAACAGTTACTGAGGCGCATGTGTCGCAGTTACAGCCCTTTCGTAAGTCATAGGTCGGCTGTCCATAACCTGGGGACTACCTGTATAAATATAAGTATATGTATATAAAATACTGCGGTGGGCTGGCACTCTGCCCGGGGTTTGTTTCCTGCCTTGCGCCCTGTGTTGGGTGGGATTGACTCCAGCAAACCCCCGTGACCCTGTAGTTAGGATATAGCGGGTTGGATAATGGATGGATGGATGTATATAAAATATATGTATACTGTATGTATATAAAATTTATATATACTGAGTGTGAGTGACAACATGGGCGTGCCTGAGAGCCCCAAACCACAGTAACTCACCAGACTTTAAATGAATACAAAAGGATTTTTATTAAACCAAAGCATGTTCCACAAACACCTCTCCAGTAATAAGCCACAAAAACAGTAAATCAATGTTTCTTCCTCCTCCTCCCCTCCACCGAGTGTCACCCTCTGCCTCCCAACTCTGACTCATCCATTTGTGTCAGCAGGCTTCCTTTTATGCTGGACCCAGGAATGCTTCCGGGGTCATTCCATTTCTGCTAGAAAGCACTTTCGGGCCTTAGGCAAAATAGGACGGTCCTCCCCTGACAGCGCCCCCTCTTGATCCCAAGGGATCTTGACAGGGCTGCCCTCCCGGATTCCATCTCTCAAGCACCCTTATGAGTGTCCCAACTGGGTTCCCATACGACGACCACTGCCATCTGGCGTATGGGGATGGAACCAGTTCCAACTCTCAGCTTCTTCTGGTCCATCCAACATACTGTATTAGTCTGGACATGTGTAAATTTATTTCCTCGTTCAGATGGCCACATGGACACACTATATATACAGTGTATATGCAGAGTATTTTGTATGGTAAAATATTTGTTATGATTGGCTGCTTAGTGACCTTATGACCTTGGATGGACACTGGTGAATGTGCCAATGGCTCTGTAACATTAGCCAGAAGTAAGGTCAGTGGTGGTGCAGTATATCCGACGTCTTTAATCCTGTTTGCCTTTATGTGCGCACATGGCCTAAATATAAGGCAGCTGGGTGCTGCTAATAGTTTGTGCCTCTTTCACCACCTTCAGCCGGGCTTTAGGCTTTTCACCTGAGCAGGTGCCATTCCAGGATGTTAAGGAGCCAGTAAGGATGGACACCACTGTACCCCTGTGGAGGTTCATTTCAACTGATTTAAAAATGTGAACTGTCCTCAGATATCTGGATGTTGCTAAGTCTTTTTGACAAGAGGTGCAAAGTGTTGTGCCCACTTCATTCAGTGAGTTCTAGTTGTTCTAAGAAATGTAAAGTCGCTGAACCTCTCAGCAGCTTCCCCTCTGATGAAGAAATCAGTCTGCCTGTCTTCTGCTTTCTCTCTGCCTCTGACCAGCACCATGATTTTGCTGACATCAAGTGTGAGATTGTTGACCTGGCACCACTGAATCAGAATAATTTCCTGTCTATAAACTGGTAAGAAAGACACACGTTTTGAGGTCAGGTAGTTGTGCTTACTAATTGTGGCACTGAAGAGCTTTTGATTAGTAGAAATTTTACTGTACCCTGTACATAAGCCAATAAGGACCCTGTAAGCCTGTCGACCTCTCACTCCCAGGATTCATTATGCTACATGCAGTTTTATCATCCCCTTTTGACAGAATTGCCTATTTGCATAACTGTGAAGGATATGAAGTATGGTGTACAACAGAAGAACTTTATGTAACTCTGTCTTACTATTCCAAGTCTTATGATCAATTTGTATTCATTTTAATTATAGTTAATTATATAATTGCCTTTTCATTAAAAAATCCAAATGTGTCAGGCTGCTACAGACATTTTGCCTTCATTAGCTGTTGGAAATCATTTACAGGATTTTGATTGACAGCAAAGCAGTCTTCCTGGTCGATATCTTTACTTTGTGTCAAAATAGCATTAGAAAGAAGAAAAGTACAATTGCTGGTTGGCAACAATCATACAAGGTAATAATAAGATGGTGGAGCAATTAATTGATCAGTGAAATTTTTAGATTGCTTTGCTTATCAACAAATTGTTTTTGCAGGAAAGCCTCACAGCATTTCATGAATTTGTTCCACAAAAATGCTTATTTGCATTTTTTGTGTTTATTAAGTGGTGGGGTTTCTGTTACAGCAAGGAAGATTTATTTAAACTTGTTGCATTTTGTATATTCAGTGGATATCAAAATGACAAAATGTTTTCACACAGAACTGGGTGAGCGTTGTATGATAATACAAAAGCAATTTTATTTTATAGAATTATTTTTTTATATTATGATGAGTAGTGTTCACATAATGCATGTAGAAATTAAAATCTGCTCCCAGTGATTCTGAAACATATAGTCATAGGAATATTGGAAATTTGACAAATGTGAGGAAGACCATTCAGTCCATCAAGCATGTTTTTTTCGCTATGTGATACCTTGGCATCTTCCGTCTCCTGTGATATTGATAGTCACAACTGAGGATGGACTTGGACAAGGAGGACACAAACAACAAGATAAGTGCAAAAGTGCGTCAAGCATTTTATGCCAAGCAAAGTGTCTGTAGTACAGTGCAGACAAATCTGCAAATAAATAATTCATAAAAACAAGTGCATGTGAAGGTTAAAACAATCAATAAATAAGTTCCATAAATAGGTTAAATTCCAAGAGTAGAGCACAGTTCAGAATTGGCTTCTCTTTTCCTTTCTCACAGCCCAGGGCATCTTTCTTACATTTGTCTCCCCTGGTAACCCTTTGGGTCTTCTCAGTAGGGCTGGTATACTGGCAGACACGGTCAGCCATTCTATTGCTGTACCCACTGGGATGCTTTGAGTACGACTCCATTGTCCCACCACCATCCTCAGGCATCTGTAGGATGATCGTAGGATTTCTCAGCTGCTTCTGCTCCTACCAGTGCTTAACAGGAGTAACCCACCCCTGAAAAATTGTTCCTCGCATTCCCTGCGTGGCTTCCCAACCTCCTTGCCTTCACTCCACCACAGTGGCTGGATTACGTGATTCTTTCCTTTCTCTTGGTCTTTTCCCATTTTTTCTCCCTCTCTGTCCTACTCCGATTCTTTTTATACTTTGTGGATGTAGTTGCTGTTCTTTACGACATGCAGAGCGTCACTGAGGAATGGCTGTGCTGATGATCTAGCAATCAGCCAATTTCCTCATTGAACATTCTGCGACCACACAACATTCCACTAGCACGCACCCACATAGCCATTGTTATATATAAAAAAAAAAATCACTCACCACCATGGACCTTGACACGTTGTCCAATATCTCAACCTATAAGAAGCATCTAGATATCAAGGTTTCTCCTTCAAAGACTACCAGTATCTAATGACGTGTACACAGCAACATATTGGTGTTAGAGTTTTCAGTTAAGGAAGACAGAAGTTGTGAGTTGGTATGGCAGTTATACTCGCGAATCATGATAATGGAGAGTACCACCATGTTGTCTATTGATTAGCTCCTGCAAGGAAGGAGGTAACTGGACTTGATACCCGTAATAACAGTAGGTTCCTATAAACCAATGAACATACAATAAATCTTTATTCCATCACGAATGGACTTCCTTGTGCCCTCCTGATCACTTAACTTGGCATGCTGTGCTTTTGGCAGTCGTAAGAGTGTTTTTCTCCAGTCAGAACAACAAAAAGGTGACAGTCATAATTAAACATATGACTTTGGACCATGGGAGGAGACCCATGCAGACACTGGGAGAACATGCAAACTCCACGCAGGGAGGACCCGAGACATGAACTGCACCACCGTGCCACCCAGCTTTGAATGTGTATATAAAGAAAGTAGAAATAGTTTCTCACTGAGGGTTTTTCTTTGTGTGTTTAGTGATGCAAGGCCAAGATCACAGGAGGCTATCCATCTTTTGTGACTTGTCAGCAGAGGGGCTAGGACACAATGTTTGTAAAGAACAAAAAGAATGAAGAAATGTGGCTGTTATGTTATGGGGGCTTAATATGCTGCAGAACTGTGTGTGGATGGTATGACATTAAAACCACTTGACTTGACTTCATTGTGTAGTCTCTGGTTTGGCATGACAAGAAAGCTGTTTACATCTGGCTTCACAGAAGAGCGATGTTGGCTACAATGTCACCTGCACAAGGTTGTTGTGTTCAAAACTTCTGTTATCAAAGAAATGGGTCTCTGGAGGTGTGTGATGGTTCAGAGGAACAGCCACTGTTTTATGGTTTAGAGAACACTTGTCTGAGGGGACTTTACACCTGCAACATTTAAGCGAATGGCCAATACCTTAATATGCTCTATAAATTGCATGTGTTTGAGATGTGAGGATAAAAAACATCTATTGATAAATATTAAATGTATGTAAAGTTTTGTTTGTTTATTGAATGCAGTTGTTTCAACTATTATGTATGTCTGTGGATAAATGGATTGGAAAGTTGATGGGTTATTATACTTGAGTATGTTTGTGTTGGACAGTTTATATACCACATATGGTACTTGTGTTCATCATGATGGCGAACAGGTTGAGACATTCCTGTTAATCATCTTGCACATATAAAGTATGTTTTGTAAATAAATTGTTTCCGCCATTCAAATGTTAACATAATTTTGACTCACCCTGATTACTGTTATATGTATATAAAAAAATTAGGGCTAATACTAAAAGTCCTAGAGAGCTGACTAGAAGCATGGCTATCAAATGAAAACACCATTATATATATGAAAAAGTTTGGGAGCCCCTCTTAATTGTTTGGATTTTTGTTTATCATTGGCTGAGCTTTCAAAGTAGCAACTTCCTTTTAATATATGACATGCCTTATGGAAACAGTAATATTCCAGCAGAGATATTAAGTTTATTGGATTAACAGAAAATATGCAATATGCATCATAACAAAATTAGACAGGTGCATAAATTTGGGCACCCCAACAGAGATATTACATCAATACTTAGTTGAGCCTCCTTTTGCAAATATAACAGCCTCTAGACGCCTCCTATAGCCTTTGATGAGTGTCTGGATTCTGGATGGAGGTATTTTTGACCATTCTTCTATACAAAATATCTCCAGTTCAAATTGATGGCTAATGAGCATGGACAGCCGGCTTCAAATCATCCCATAGATTTTAGATGATATTCAAGTCAGGGGACTGTGACGGCCATTCCAGAACATTGTACTTGTCCCTCTGCATGAATGCCTTTGTAGATTTCGAACTGTGTTTTGGGTCATTGTCTTGTTGGAATAGCCAACCCCTGCGTAACTTCAACTTTGTGACTGATGCTTGAACATTATTCTGAAGAATTTGTTGATATTGGGTTGAATTCATCTGACCCTCGACTTTAACAAGGGTCCCAGTCCCTGAACTAGCCACACAGCCCCACAGCATGATGGAACCTCCACCAAATTTGACAGTAGGTAGCAGGTGTTTTTCTTGGAATGCGGTGTTCTTCTTCCGCTATGCAAAGCTCCTTTTGTTATGACCAAATAACTCAATTTTTGTCTCATCAGTCCAAAGCCCTTTGTTCCAAAATGAATCTGACTTGTCTAAATGAGCATTTGCATACTACAAGTGACTTTGTTTGTGGCGTGAGTGCAGAAAGGGCTTCTTTCTAATCACCCTGCCACACAGATGTTATTTGTGCAAATTGTGCTGAATTGTAGAACAATGTACAGATACACCATCTGCAGTAAGATGTTCTTGCAGGTCTTTGGAAGTGATCTGTGGGTTGTCTGTAACCATTCTTACAATCCTGCACATTTGCCGCTCCTGTATTTTTCTTGGCCTGCCAGACCTGCTGGGTTTAACAGCAACTGTGCCTGTGGCCTTCCATTTCCTGATTACATTCCTTACAGTTGAAACTGACAGTGTAAACCTCTGAGATCGCTTTTTGTAGCCTTCCCCTAAACCAGGATACTGAACAATCTTTGTTTTCAGATCTTTTGAGAGTTGCTTTGAGGATCTCATGTTGTCACTCTTCAGAGGAGAGTCAAAGGGAAGCACAACTTGCAATTGACCACCTTAAATACCTTTTCTCATGATTGGACACACCTGTCTATGAAGTTCAAGGCTTAACGAGCTAATCCAACCAATTTGGTGTTGCAAGTAATCAGTATTGAGCAGTGACATGCATTCAGATCAGCAAAATTACAACGGGACCCACATTTTTGCACAGCCAGTTTTTCACATTTGATTTAATTTCATACAACTAAACACTGCTTCACTAAAAATATTTGTTCAGAAAACACCCCAGTACTCGGATGTTCCTAGGAAATGAAAGACATACCACTGTTACCTTTTTTGTTGAAAGTAGAGTAAATTATTATGCAGGCTGAGAGGGGTTCCCAAACTTTTTCATATGACTATATATATATATATATATATATATATATATATATATATATATATATATATATATATATATATGTGTGTGTGTGTAATATATAGGTGCTATGGTTTGCTGCCCTTCATTATAATGAGAGAATGAGGACAATTAAGGTTGGGGAATGATTAAAACCACTCTGCCCTCCTAATAGAGAGCAGCACACTTTCCCAGGATTAACAGGTCTGATATTGAATTGGAGAGATGGCGAGCCCTGAAATGCAGGTCCTGTAAGCTGATGAGCTTCTCATGACCCTGTAAGTTTATATATTTATAGGAAGTCCATCCTTAAAGGCATACAGATTTGTTATTTGTTTCTAGGTTAATAGGGTCAATATTGTCATGTATACAGAATACAGTGAAAGTCTTACTTGCCTTTGCCGAGTGATATGCAGTCTGCTGTCACTCTCTAGTGCCAGGATTAGAGAACCTAAGATGAGGTTTAAAGTTGCCCATATGAGTCAGAACTTGGGTGAGTTAGGGCTTGAGTGATTTGGAGGGAGAGGTCAGGATTGTTTGAAGAGAGGCATATGGGTGAGCCAGCTTCTGTTAAATTCAAGGCCTCAGAGTTACTCTATGATAGGATGCAAGGTTTTATTTTCTTTTAACTGTTTTTGCTTCTTTGCATTTCTCTGTTTGTTCACTCCTCCCTTAAAGTTAATTATGTAATAAATGATCAGTTTTATATATATTGCCATGCTTGTTGCCAGTCTGGATAAGAGTTTTTCTCCAATAACATCCTCTGTCTTTTGTTACAGTTTGCATACACAGATATGCAGGTAGATAGGGCTGTTGTTGTCCCAGGGGGAAAATGTAGGTTTTTAGAGAAGCTCAAGAAATATTATAACAAACAGCATCAACAGCCCCCTTAAACACACAAAAGATTTATAACAGACTTGGCTAAAGGTAAGAGAGCAGTCGCAGTGAGGTGTTACAAAGACATGTTGTAATGGGGTGAAGTAATTTAGATTTGAGGTATATTATAAGGTAAGTAAGTTTACAGCACTCTGTTGTTGTAATCTGGTTAATAGCCATGTAAGAAAAATAAAATAATAATTGGAAAAGCAATTGGTACATCTCTGTCAATGTTAGACAATGAACCTTGAGGGAGTCAGAAGTCAACAGTACACCTGTAATCGTATCGACTGCTTGCTGTAGTGACTTAGAGTGCGGAGTAGCTGAAGTGTAGTTTTTATAGACTTGCATTGGCGCCAGTCTAGTGTCATTGATTTTGCAGTGTGGTTTGTTTCTATGTGTGTTTTTTTCTTACTTTCTTTTTCTTTTTGCTTGTTTGTACCAGGTTATGTACAGGCAATATGGTTGCACAGTGGTCATCCTGGCTATGTTTCAGATTCAACAAAGCTTATCTTCTGGCCCTGCCGCTCTCTCTGCCTGCAATGGCTTTCTCTGTGTGCTCCAGTCGGGTGAACTGACGACTCTCAATTAGCCTGATGTGAGTGAGGCTGCGTGTAATTGGCCTCACATTCAAGGTTGGTTCCTGTGTTATATGCAGTGGTACCAGTACAGCCACAACTCTTTAATAAGCTGAATGCCCAAATGTGAAGTGACTTTTACTGCAGCACACAGAATTCATAAAATCTATATTTTGCTGGTCAAAATACACTATACTGTATGTGCAGTGTATATTTAACATACTGTATACAGTGGTGGGCAAAAATATTTAATCTCCTTGAAAGTCCTCATAATTTTCTGCATGACAAAAGATTTCTGCACATATTTCTCCATTCAGTATTTTTAATGTGAACTCTTGTGCTGTAATAATACATTTCCAAAGTCCAAATAAACCATTTTCAGTAGATATTTAACTGAAGAAGAAAAACTCTACAGTTAGTGTGTGCATAAGTATCTAAACCTTGTGCTTTGGAAGCTCCATGTTTACACAATGGACAGATAAATCACAAACAACAAAAAGGTGACAGTCATTTGACAGTCATGTTTAAGCAAAATTAGATACTACTTTTGAGTCCTTTATATTGGTCTAGGTATAAAAAGTACCCTTTCCAAGGACCATAGTCTTTGTTGGACAATCACTGGAAAAATGAGGACAAAGGATCATTCTGCTAATGTGAGAAACAAAGTCATTGAAATGCACAAGGCAGGAAATAGTTAAAAAAATATTGAAGAGTATGAATGTCCCATTGTGCACTGTTGGGTCCATCATCAGAAAGTGGAAGGTTTATCACAGCACCCAGACTCCTACTAGAACAGGCTGTCTCTCCAAACTAAACATCAGAGCGAGGCAAATAAAAATCTAACTGTCACTTTTTGAAGTTCTTTGGCTGAAATTGGAGTGAAGGTACAAGGGACCACAATTTCAGGAGCTCTCCATAAAACAGGCCTCTACGGGAAGGCAGCAAGAAAGAAGTCATTCCATAAGAAGGTCCACATAAACGCATGTATGGCATTTGCTACAAAGCATAAGAAAGACTCACTTAAGAAGTGTGGGAAGATGTGATGTTCAAATGAAGCCAAAATAGAACCTTATTGCCAGACATCAAAGTGGTATGTGTGGCATATAACTATCACTTCCCATGCCTTACGAAACACCATACCTATGGTGAGATATGGTGGTGGCAGCATCACACATTTCCATGTTCTGGGGCGGGGAATCTTGTCAGAGTTGAAGGGACAATGGATGGACACAAATACCACACAATATTGCAGGAGAACTATGGCGCAAGAGAACACTCATCTTTCAACATGACAATGGCTCTAAGCATAAGGCCAGAGCAACACTGGCATGGCCCAGATAAGGAAAGGTGGATGTTTTGGAATGGCCAAGTCATGGCCCTGATCTTAACCCTATGGAGAATATGTGGCACTGTTTGAAAACTACTGTCCAGAGGCACCATCCCACCAACCTAGAGGATCTCTAGAATTTTTTTCAAGAAGAATGGAGAAGAATCACAATATGCAACTGGGACATGCTTATCCCAAAAGAATTAAGGCTGTTATTGCAGCAAAAAGGGCTCTCGACAAAGCATTCATGTGTAGGCTTGAATACTTAGGCAAACATGAACTTTTGAGGTTTTCTTCTTCAGCTAAATATCTACAGAAAATGGTTTATGTTGACTTTGGAAATGTATTGTTGCAGCATAAGAGTTCACATTCAAAATATTTAATGGATAAATTTGTGTTACAAGTCTTTCAAGAGGATTGAATGCTTTTGCACGCCACTGTATGTAGGTGTTGTAAGGGATGACCGGGCTCAAAAGGCAGGTGACAGTGTGAGCAGGGTATTGTCTCCCTGAATCACTATATGGCAACCCCATAGGGCATCATTGGAATTGGTGTACACAAGCAGTTTCATCTTTATTTTCTTTACTAGCTATGTAAAATGGTTTGAAATCTAAGTAATGAACATGGACCTTAGCATTTTCCGCTGTAAAGTTAGCAGCGCACCATCTATTGGAATGTATTTTGTAATGCATGTAATAATAACATGAATTGCATTTTTCATTCCAACGGGTGGCACATCACAAACATTACCACTGCTCTTATAAATCCCATACCTAATGTTATATAACAGTCAGAGACAGCAACAAGATAGGCACACAGACATTTGTCTCTTTAGTAAGGTGGATAAGCAGATTATTGTCCATCCTCTAGTTACTCTCTGTTGGACGTATTCAGTATTAAGATATGTAGTTCACCATCCACTGGAATGTGTAATGGATGTAGTAGTAAAATGTATTGCATTTTTCATTCCAACAGATGGTGCATCACAAACAATAGCACTGCTCTTTCAAATCCCATACCAAATAGCATATTACAGTGAGAGATAGAGCAACTGGATGAACACAGAATTACTTTAATTAAGGTGGATTACCTGACTTCTGCCAGTTCCACTCTGTTAGAAGTTTTCAGCATTTAACATTTGCTGTGCACAATTCTATTGGAATTGTCGGAGATGGCTGGGGCGGCGACCCGGCTGGGACGCCCAGGACGACCAGAGGAGGGCTTACATCTTCCCCAGACCATGTGGGGACGACCGCCCTGGTGCCTTTGGGGGCCATGGGTACAGAGCTTTGAAGCTCAACCCTGTAGGGGCACGTAGTCACCGCCAGGGGGCACCCCTAGGCCTTTGGAGCCCTGGACCTCAGCACTTCCACCACACCCGGAAGTGCTGGGGGGAAGAGGAGCAGGGACACCCGGAGTGCTTCCGGGGGTGCAGCCAAAAAGTTCTATCTTGGTCTCATCAGACACCTGAAGGACTCTGAGATGGTGAGAAATAAGATTCTCTGGTCTGATGAGACCAAGATAGAACTTTTTGGCCTTAATTCTAAGTGGTATGTGTGGAGACAACCAGGCACTGCTCATCACTTGTCCAATACAGTCCCCACAGTGAAGCATGGCGGTGGCAGCATCATGCTGTGGGGGTGTTTGTCAGCTGCAGGGACAGGACGACTGGTTGCAATCGAGGGAAAGATGAATGCGGCCAAGTACAGGGATATCCTGGACAAAAACCTTCTCCAGAGTGCTAAGGACCTCAGACTGGGCCGAAGGTTTACCTTCCAACAAGACAATGACCCTAAGCACACAGCTAAAATAATGAAGGAGTGGCTTCACAACAACTCTGTGACTGTTCTTGAATGGCCCAGCCAGCGCCCTGACTTAAACCCATTGACCATCTCTGGAGAGACCTAAAAATGGCTGTCCACCAACGTTTACCATCCAACCTGACAGAACTGGAGAGGATCTGCAATGAGGAATGGCAGAGGATCCCCAAATCCAGGTGTGAAAAACTTGTTGCATCTTTCCAAAGAAGACTCATGGCTGTATTAGCTCAAAAGGGTGCTTCTACTAAGTACCGAGCAAAGGGTCTGAATACTTAGGACCATGTGATATTTCAGTTTTTCTTTTTTAATAAATCTGCAACAATTTCAAAAATTCTTTTTTTTTGTCTGTCAATATGGGGTGCTGTGTGTACATTAATGAGGGAAAAAATTAATTTAAATGATTTTAGCAAATGGCTGCAATATAACAAAGAGTGAAAAATTGAAGGGGGTCTGAATACTTTCCGTACCCACTGTGTGTGTATGTATATATATATATATATATATATATATATATATACAAGTATATACAGTACATACACACACTCAAGTATAACAGTGATTGCAACTGGTTGGAGACAGACACAGAGACAGTCCTTTTATTAATGTGGATAAGCAGATTTCTGTCAACCCGGCAGTTACTCTCTGTTGGATGTTTTCAGCATTAACACACAGACGCACACACAGATACTTGTCCTTTTGTTAAGGTGAAGAGTACACATGAAGTTCTCACTTGCAATTGCTGCTCACTAGCTCTCCAGTACCTTGATTAGTGAGTAGCGCGCTACCTTCTATCTTCCTTACCTCAAACATTGTGCAATCTGGGTAAATTCTGAAGAAGTCCACCTGCTGACTTATTGTTTGCAAGAACAACAATTTCACCCTTACTTTTAACAAAATCAAGGAGCTGATCATAGACCTCAGAAAGCAGAAGGCAGACCACTGTGCCATTGACATCACAGGGGATTCTGTTCGCAGCTTTAAATTTCTTGGAATGAGCATAACTGACAGCCTGAAGTGGGCACAACACATTTTGGGTCTTGTCGAGAAAGCTCATCTCTACTTGATCAGATTCCATTAATAATTAAACGCTTGAATGCTCTAATTTGTAATAACGTGTTAATATTCTTAAGCCATAATAATATGTTGACATGGCTTGGCAGCCCCTCTTGCTACGTGCCTCTTCCTTTCACAGCTTGGCTTTTCTTATTTGGATGACACAGTCATTCAAAGCTTCCCTTCTTCATGTCCTTTTTCACCTTTCTGCTGGCACTACCCTGTTTTTAGCAGTAATTCTCCTTCGGATCAGGCATTCTCATTCCATATTGTGTTACATCTGCAGAAGTTCTCTGTCTCTCCTCATTTATCTTTGAGATCTTGTACTTAAATGCAATGTCGTCATTTGAAACACTATCAAGAGCATTTCATTTTAGCCAGGTAGGAATAAGGCTTATGGGAGGCAGCCTCAGTGACCCAGAGCCGGTGGTGGAAAAGAAAAATTGAAGTTGTGGGTGAGCAGAGGAAATCTAGGATCCCAGTGTGGCAGGAGTCAGGTTTTTGGGTCGCTGGAAGGCAGCGCCGTTTCTCTTCTCCTGCTGATGCTGATCTTAATTTCACCTGCGGCCAAATTCGAGAAGTTGAAGCTGCCTGACACAAATCTCTGTTTACTAACGTAGGCGTTCATGCCTGGCCAGTTTATGCCCATACTTTGTGACTCCCCGGTTACTGTATATTATTATTTTGGATTACATTCAAGCTTATCCATCTGATGGCAAAAAAAAAAAAAAAAATGAAAGACGTGTGTCATGGATTTTTTTGTAGCTGGCGATGGGTGCCTGGCAAAGCCGCTGTTCCTGATAGCTATAGAAAACTGAACATGAGCTACAGATTAATTTTTTTGTTCCTTTTCTTATCTGGTTGGACATCTTTTTGTTTGGAAATCATTATTTAAAAGGGAGTGAAGTGTTAGCCCTCGGCATTCATAAAGGACAAAAGCAGACTTTTCAAGCTCATTGTGATTGTGAATGGTTTTCTGGTGCTCTGTTCCACTCACATACTTGTGTCTTTTGGAATCGCGCTTAAAGATCAGTAGGGAAGGAGCTCTGGTTGTGTTCTTTTATTTTCTTTCTTTGTTTTTCTGGCACCTTCATGTGGTCAGGTTCGGCTAATTAAATTCAAAGCATGCATGGTTTAAAAAACAAACGACATACTTACAGCTGGTGAAATGCTGCGATGTGGCTGTCCTTGTGAGAAACGTCTGCACGGCGGCACACAGACCCCTTTGACATCTGTTTTATGTGGATGTCCACAGGAAAAGAATGAAAAGAAAATCCAAAAGCAAGTTTGCTTTCAGTGTCTGTGGAGTTTATGGCTCTTTAGTTGGACCTTCTCTTGAAGTCACTCCAGGGTGTAAGGTGAGCCAAAAGGCAATGCCTACTTTTCCCCCGCTTCCACAGTCGTTTTGCACTTTGTGACCGGCATAGAAAAACTACAAGATAAGCATTCCAAGTTGCTTTGAAATGCCCTTAGACTTGTGCCCGTGCATGGGATGCCTTACAGGTTCGTGATAGGGTCTTGCTAGCAGAGCTTTTCCATCCTCTTCCTCAGTGTAGTCGTCACTCCGACACAGGCACTGCATGGTGGATTGAAGTGAACTTTCCTCGCATTTGTTCAGGGGCAGGCTGGCTGCAGATGGTTAGCAAGCTCCTTGTCTCCTTGTGATGCTGCTGGCAGACACAGATGCAACACTTGCACGCAAGAGGGAGAAATTCCCATAGGGCTGAATGGCTCATCAGGTTTCAGGGCAGTGAGCTTGCAACGCATTAAAGGGTAGGAGTGAAGGAAAAAAAAAGGAAAGAAAACCTGAAGCAGAGAGGAGGGGGCCAAAGAGCGGCATCTCAGAACCTGCTGATAGGAGCTGCTTAAAGTAAGCGCTGAAGTGACACCATGACGCTTTTCATACATATTCAGCCCTTTAATTACAGCCATGTGACAGGCAGCAGGTCCGGTAAAGACAAAGAGGGACAGATGATAAGACAACTCCTCACTGGCACACCGCTGTTTGAACAGCTTTAGGTAAGCAGTCCATATCGGAGACATCTGATGTTGCTTTTGTGTCGCCTGTTCATTTATGTCTAGCTCTTTGTGCTCTCGAACATCGGAGCAGTAGTTTCAGCTGGCAGCCGCAGATAAGGGTCCACAGGCGTGCCGAGACCAGATCTGCCTTTTAATGGAGAAACAAATTTTAAGCAAATGCTGATGGTTTTGCTGAGCTACTCATATGGGACTTAGGCAGGGAGTTCTTTTTTAATATGTGCATAAAAAAATAATAAAATTAATGGCATTCAGAAACTGTTTAAATATTCAGAGGCAAAAAAATGAAGGTGGTCTAAAAATATAATTAACAGAACACACTCAAGCCCACCAAGTTGAATTCAGGGTCATGGTGTGGGTTGCTTGAGCCTCCTCTGGCAGCACTTTGGCGCCAGTACATGGTGACACATAGGCACTCAGCGGGGCACTCACTCACTCCCAGTTTGGAATCTCTGAAAACCCACCACACTGGTCTTCCGGTTTTGAACCCAGGGAGTTGGATTCATAAAGCATCAGAGCCAACCACTGCACCATGATGCTTCTCCACAATACTTTTAAGCTTTTTCTATCCTCTTTTTCATATAATTTTTAAATGGAATTGCTGCTGGTTGTGTATGCAGTGCTTTATAGTCTGGAGCCAAATGAATGCTCTGCCAGGATGTTAGGGAGCCAGTGAGGATGGAGCTGTCTGAGCTTTCCTCAGACATCTAAGGTGTTGATGAGCCTTCATGACAATTGCTGAAATATGGGCTTTTATATATTATAAATATGAAAGACAGGGTAAAATAAAGATTAGGCGTACCTCAAAGGCAAACCCTATATAATTGTAGGAGAAAAATTAAGTTTGACAAAAGGAGTTTTCCGAATGAAATTTGTCTTTGCAGGCGCAGGTGTGTTGACTGCTGTGTGGCAGCAGTTGTATTCTGTCTAAAACTTCCTAGGCAGAAGTGTTTAGTCCAAGTCTCTGAAGCCGGAAGTGACATCATGGCTTCTCGTGCCGATGATCTTGAGGTCTGAGGAAAGGCAGTAAACCACAGTGCCAGCCCGTGGTTTGAGGTTGTGGTCTGTAGGGGGCTTTGCAGGACCCTAAATCCCAGAAACAACCACAGTGCCACAAGTGCCAGAATGAAATAAAAGATGTATTAAACACAAATACCTTGAAAAGGCGTCTTTTATATTTGTTATACATAACACCAACAACTCTTCTCCCTTCTAATAATAATAATATATTTTGTTTATATAGCGCCTTTCTCATGCTCAAGGCACTTCACAGAGTTTAAGAAAGAATGGCAGGGTATACAATATATAGCATTGTACTAAACCAGATAAATAAATAAAGAACAGTAAGATAGTAAATTCAGAGAAAAGCCTAACAGACAACATAATTGATGGTCCAGCACACATGCTCAGGTTACATGAGCATCTTGACAGAGAGGTAAACTGAGAGAAGGGTAATAAAGTCAGGCAGAGCTAAAAGCCTTCCTGAACAGATGAGTTTTGAGTTGTTTTTGAAAAGAATTCATGTAGTCAGCTGACCTGATTAATCTCGGTAGGTCATTCCCGAGTCTGGGCGCTATACAGCTGAAGGCCCTGTCATCCATGGAGTGTAGATTAGTGTGGGGCACAACAAGATTACCAGAATCAGAGGACCTTAGTGGGTGGATAGGCACATAGTGATGGAGAAGGTCACTGATGTAGTTTGGTGCAAGGTCATTTAAGGCTTTGTAAGTTATTAGTAGGATTTTATATTCAATTCTGTAAGACACAGGGAGCCAGTGAAGGCGAACCAGGATGGGTGTGATGTGCTCGCTGCTGCTGGTCTGAGTAAGGACTCTTGCAGCTGAGTTTTGAATAAGCTGGAGCTGTGATAGAAGATTAGAAGGAGCACCTGCCAGCCGCGAGTTGCAATAATCGAGATGTGATAAAAGCATGGACAAGTTTCTCAGTGCTAGA
Organism: Polypterus bichir lapradei; assembly: GCA_026402145.1. Taxonomy (NCBI): domain Eukaryota; kingdom Metazoa; phylum Chordata; class Cladistia; order Polypteriformes; family Polypteridae; genus Polypterus; species Polypterus bichir. Next base: position 7,341,972 of record JANRMT010062799.1, read on the forward strand.
AAAGGAGAGGAAGGAGCGAACATGGGATATGTTACAGAGGTGAAAGTAAGAACATTTCTTAATGTGATTTACATGGGTGGAATAAGAAAGGGAGGAATCAAAAATAACACCAAGATTCTTTGCAGTAGAGGCAGGTGATGAGATCACCGCCAAGATGGACTGAAAAGGAGCTCATTTTCTTAAGTTGCACTTTAGTCCCAATTTTCAGGAGTTTAGTTTTGTTGCAGTTTAATTTTAAAGAGTTCTGCTCCATCCAGGTTTTAATTTCACTGAGGCAAGTTGTGAGCTGAGAAAACTCTGATGAAGTTGCACTTTTGACATTGAAATAGAGTTGAGTATCGTCTGCATAAAAATGATAACCCAGTCCATAGCTACGAATAATATGACCAAGGGGAGCATATAAATACAGAACAGAAGAGGGCTGAGGACAGAGCCCTGAGGAACTCTTTGTGTGACTGGCACTGAGCTGGATCTGCTGTTGCCAAGACTAACAAACTCTTGCCTATCAGTCAGATAGGAATTGAACCACTGGAGGGCAATGCCAGAGATACCCAACATGTTCTCCATTCTGGACAGTAGAATGTCATGTCTGACCTGAGTGTCAAATGTTGCACTGAGGTCTAATAGAATTAATATGCTGGTTTGTCCAGAGTCTGCTGCCATAAGCAAATCATTGCTTACCCGTAGCAGAGCAGTTTCACAGCTGAAGGGTTCCATCAGATTATTAGAAGTTAAGTAGTTGGTGAGTTGGAAAGCAACAACACGCTCAAGAACTTTTGACAGAAAAGGTACCGTAGATCCCGGAATACAAGCCGACTCGGTATATTAGCCGACCCCCTTCTCTACCTACTAAATTACATGTATTTGCCGATGACCGGTATTTAAGCTGACCCCCTTCTCCAAGCAAAATTTTCTAAATTTCCTTAAAAGTGTCTCTTCAGGTATATTTATCATTTTTATCGGCGAGAATTTGAGACTGCCGGCATTTTTGATGGAAACCAGGAAGTGATTGCGGAGAAGTTTGGTAAAATGAAGCCTTTGTGTTGAAACTATATACGCAAATACGGTACATCGGTGGGTGGATTTCCGGAGACTCGTTATAAATTTGACTAACTTAAATACCCAATACAGTGGACCCTTGACTTAAGAACTTAATTCGTTCGCGAAGGCTAACCCATTATGCGTTCCGAACCTCCCACTGCAACACTTACTTAACCTTTTCATAATAAAAAAGGGTTGTATAATGTGCATAATTTACCAAAACACCAATAATTTTTCTAATGTACTAACCAAAAAGTTATAAAAAGTGCCTAGCCTACCAGAAGTAGGCTAGATTAAGCTAGGAGCATGGCGGCGCGCAGCGGCTCAGGGCTCTCCTTTTCAGTGCACTTTTTTGTTGTTTTTGTACTTTTTTTTTTTTTCCTTGTTTGTGCACGATCGGTTCGGCGAACATCTGCTACACGCGTCAGAACCTTATAGACATCGGTGTCCAGAGCCAGACATCTGTTTCAAGTGTTTTTCATCACACGCACAACATCCCAGACAACATAGCGAGACCAGCAGGCTCTCCGTGGATTGTTGTCGGGTCTAGGAGACGACGCAGACGAAGGAGGGAAAGAAAGCAGAAGCGGGGCCACAGATCCGGCGTTATGCTAAGGCTAAAAAAACAACCATACAAGCCCTATACAGAACTTTTTTTCTGCACTGAAGGAGCTGCTTTTAATCTCATTGTAGATGTGTATAGTGACAATAAAAGGCATTCTATTCTATTCTAGAAACAACAATTTCATACTGTACTCACCATTTAATTTGACATTTTGGGCTGCAAGAAGGGAGGAGGAGGAGAATGAAACGGAAGGTGGTTATTGTTTAGAAGGAGCCTCCTTATGCAAATCTTTTCTTTGTAAAATTGTCGAGATGGTGGATTTCGACATGCTGTACATATTAGCGAGATCGGTCACACGAACAGCACTCTCATATATCCACACAATTTCCATCTTCATTTCAATTTTGATCGCTTTCTTTACCTTCTCTTCCTTCCTTAGCAATTATGTGTCTTGCTTGCATGGTCTTAGTGAATTATATATATAGGTAAATCACTGCAATGACCGAAATTACATCCACAAACACATGTATCTGGGCTCCAACTGACGCTACTAACGCTCTCGGTTGTTTGTTTACAGTCGCGCAAGCGGATACACGTGACCGCATTCGGGTCGTAACGCAAGATGTTGGTCGTAAATCAAAAGAAAAATTTTTATTTTAAACTTCCCGATAATTTATTATAAATTTTATTAATAAAATCAACAACTAAAATACTTTTTTGAATAAATTCTTTATTTAATTTAAAGTACCGGCATGCAAAGTTACTTCTTCATCTGAAAGATGGCTCTGTGGTTTCGTCATTATTTACTTCCGTATTGATCGGCAAAACCGGCATTGCGCTGGAAATCTTGAATCTGAAACGATGCTCGTTGTATAAACCGACCCCCAAACTCCAAGCCAAAAATCTAGGACGAAATTCTCGGCTTATATTCCGGGATCTACGGTAAGCGGGAAATAGGCCGAAAATTGTTAAGATCGTCACCATCAAGACCAGACTTTTTTAACATGGGGGTTATAGAAGCAATTTTAAAAGTGAGCGGCACAGAACCAGTGTCAAGGGGTGAGTTTATTATTGTTGTAATAGTTGGGATTATGGCATGAAGGCAGGATTTAAGTAGTGTGCTGGGGATGGGGTCCAGTACACAAGTAGTCGGCCTCATCTTACAAAGCAGATCATTAACAAAAGCAGATGTGACTGGTGAGAACTTAGAGAAGGAGCTGGATGGAGTGGGAGAACAGGGAGAGATATAAACAGATGATGTATTTATGTTAGTTGAATTATTTAGATTTTTAATTTTGTTATGGAAAAAGTGGAGGAATTTCTCACAGACTTCAGTAGAAGAGGTAGTCGGGCCAGATGCGGGTTTGAGTAGTATTAACTACAGAGAACAGAACCCTTGGGTTATCGTGGCCACTTTCTATTATTCTGCCATAATGGGTGTTCTTGGCAGCAGTTAGTGCTTCTCTGTAAGCTCTTTGGTGGTCAAAGAAAGCTGGATGTGCATGGTGAGGCCAGACGTACGTGACATTCTCTGTCGGCCAGCTGCTTTCATAGATTGCAATTCTGAGTTATACCAAGGAGCTGAACGCTTAAAGGAAACCTCCCTATGTTTTAATGGAGCTGTTTTTAATCTAATGCTTCTCTCTGTCTCTGTTTTCTCCTCCCTTCCTCAAGAGCTTTGTATGTCCTCAACTTCCAACAGCAACTTGCCCAGATGAGGTGGAGTGGCTTCTTTTATTTCAGACCCAGAAGCACTTCTGGGTCAGGAGGATGTCTCCTAAAATAGGGATTATAAACCCCCACAGCACCCATAGAACCCAGCAGGGTTGCCCACTGGGACTTCAATTCCTAGCTTACTTTGTGGGTAACCAACTGGGTATCCATACCCAGGGATGTTGCCATCTAACATGATAGGGGAGAAAGTACTCTAAAGTTGTTGTCCACCCCTACCACGTAGAGGTCCCTGTTCCATCCTGCCTGGGGTGCCATCCAAGGTGTAATTCTGGTGTGTGTGTTTGTATGTATTCAGATTCTTTTTTTAGGAAACTTGAATTGGAATTTACAATAAATATGTTTGTTTTTGGTTGAATGCAGAGGTGGGTAGAGTAGCCAAAAATTGTACTCAAGTAAGAGTATTGTTACTTCAAAATAATATTACTCAAGTAGAAGTAAAAAGTAGTCATCCAAAAAATTACTCAAGTAAGAGTAAAAAAGTATTTGGTGAAAAAGAATACTCAAGTACCGAGTAACTAATCATAATAAATGATTTATTTTTTTGAAATGTTGTAATAAGACAGACAAAAATATAAAATAATGTGCAAATTCTGCTATTTCTAAATAATAAAATAAAAAATGAATAAAAATAAATAACATTTTTACAAAATAAAGATGCACAAATAACACAAAGTTCCAAATCTCAGTTTTTCACAGCACAGCTTTTGAAGCCAATACCTACAGTAGGTAACATGTATGTTTGAACAGTGCAAACTACTTACAGAGACAAGATATCCCGTACACTGACAGTATAATACTGCATATGCACTGGCCCTCCAAATAGCACAGCTGATAGAAAATAACTTTAGGACAAGGCAGCTTGTGCACGTACAAGAAGTCTCACTTTACCTTGACTGTCTGTGTCTGTGCATGTTTGGTTAAAACATGCTTGTTCTTCACTCAGTGAAGTGATAGTTAAGCTTCAGCAGGAGTTGGCTCTCATTTTTTATGTACAGTGGAACCTTGGATTGCGAGTAACTTGGTTTGCGGGTGTTTTGCAAGACGAGCTAAAATAAAAAAAAAAAATTTGACTTGATAAACAAGCGACGTCTTGCAATATGAGTAGTACATCTACGCTTTGTCTGCTGAGCGTCACGTGGTCACAACTGACCCGATGGTGGTTCACTCTCTCACTGCGGGATTGTGGGTAATTGTCAGTCGGCGTGCCTCACTTGTATAGTCAACATCCGTACAAGCGTGTACTGTTTACTATAGCATTGTGACCACGTGTGTGTGTTGTAACATGTGAGTCCCTGTCTTGCACCCCAAAACAAGAAGCTGAGTCTCGGTACTTCAGCAACACCAGCTTTATTCAGCTTGAAAGAGGAACAGTGCGGTTATTTATTGTAGCGGGATCTGCTACTCTCAAATACACAGACACAGCAGTCAGACAGGGTCATGCCCAGGTTAGTGGCCAAGATATACTGTGCCCTGCGCATTTATAATGTTCCTTGTATCACCCATCAATGGCAGGTGCTTATAGCATGACCGCGATCTTTTCGGATTTACTTTTACGGCAAACTGCTACAGCACTGGGTGCCTGTGGTTGCTTTGGGACACTCTTCCACGTGTCGTCCCGTTGGGTGAAATCTCACAAGAGTTTAGAAACTCACTCACACCAGCCATGATTCTTTTCAAAGGTAAAGTGCCTGTTAATTTGTTTTATGTATTTTTACTTTATATTTTGTATTAATCATTTTTATATGAATAGTTTTGGGTTGTGGAACGAGTCATCTAAGTTTCCATTATTTCTTATGGGGTAATTCTGTTTGATATGCGAGTGCTTTGGATTGCGAGCACGTTTCTGGAATGAATTATGCTTGCAAATCGAGGTTCCACTGTATTCTTTCTTTCCCTGTCCGCTGTCTGTGAGGAGTTTGTGCCGCTATGCCGCCACAGTTTGTGTGTGGTCATGTGACTTCATGGCTATGTCTGATTTGTGAAACGGAGCCATGTGATTATTGTTGCTATGTCTGATTGGTGAAACAGTCATGCAGTAGATCCACTGGCGGCTTCTCTCTGGCAAAAATATAGCATATCTAATGGAAAAAAAGTAACAATTCGAGTGTTGCCCAATGTAGTGGAGTAACAACAACAACAACAACATTTATTTATATAGCACATTTTCATACAAACAGTAGCTCAAAGTGCTTTACATAATAAAGAATAGAAAAATAAAAGACACAATAAGAAAACAAAATAAATCAACATTAATTAACATCGAATAAGAGTAAGGTCCAATGGCCAGGGGGGACAGAAAAAACAAAAAAAAAACTCCAGACGGCTGGAGAAAAAAATAAAATCTGTAGGGATTCCAGACCATGAGACCGCCCAGTCCCCTCTGGGCATTCTACCTAACATAAATGAAACAGTCCTCTTTGGATTTAGGGTTCTCACGGAAGGGCTTGATGATGATGGTCACGTAGAATTCTGCCTTTTAATCCATCCATCATTGTTGGAGCATCATGAAGCTTTGAGTAGGTGGAGGTGGTGCAGGCCACCACCACAAAGAAACCGGAAAAAGAAACAGAAAAGAGAATAGGGGTCAGTACAGATTTTAGAGCCACCCTGAATAGTTATTATGAGGAAATTGAACATATAGAGTATCAGGATTAAGTTAAATTAAGTTAAATTGAAGTTATAGAAAGGTCATGTTAAAGTAATATGTTTTCAGCAGTGTTTTAAAGTGCTCCACTGTATTAGTCTGGTGAATTCCTATTGGCAGGCTATTCCAGATTTTAGGTGCATAGCAGCAGAAGGCCGCCTCACCACTTCTTTTAAGTTTTGTTCTTGGAATTCTAAGGAGACACTCATTTGAGGATCTGAGGCTACGATTTGGAATATAGGGTGTCAGACATTCTGATATATAAGATGGGGTGAGATTATTTAAGGCTTTATAAACCATAAGCAGAATTTTAAAGTCAATCCTGAATGACACAGGTAACCAGTGTAGTGACATCAAAACTGGAGAAATGTGTTCGGATTTTCTTTTCCTAGTTAGGATTCTAGCAGCTGCATTCTGCACTCGTTGCAAACGATTTATGTCTTTCTTGGGTAGTCCTGAGAGGAGTGCGTTACAGTAATCTAGTCGACTGAAAACAAATGCGTGAACTAATTTCTCAGCATCTTTCAGTTATATAAGAGGTCTAATCATGTCCTTCTGGAGTAAGAGTAGCGTTTCTTCTTCACAAATGTACTCAAGTAAAAGTAAAAAGTATGGTGCAGTAAAACTACTCTTAGAAGTAATTTTTTATGAAAAAGTTACTCAAGTAAATGTAACGGAGTAAATGTGACTCATTACTACCCACCTCTGGTTAAATGGACTCTAAGGTTCTTACAAAACAGGTGCTTACTTGGCATTTATTTATTAGGGCAGGCAAAACTAGCAGCTGACACTTTACTAATGTTTAAAGTGTGGGTGAAAAGCCGATATTCTAAACTGATTAATGATTGGATCTGGGCTGTGGGGGAGTGTTATGCTCTTAGACGGGGGAAATTCACATGAATTGGTGATTGGAAATGAAGGTGGGATTTTGGTGGCTTTAGTAAATTGTGTTTCTAAAATACAGTTGATGTCAACATCAGCTTTGTTTAATGGCCATGCTTTCTTATTTTGATTTCTTATGTATATTAAATATACATTAAACTAGTAATTAAAGCAAAACAGTGATGTGTGTCACATTTAGAAAATTGTTTGGTTCAGTGTATTTCAATGGGGTCATAGGAATTTTTGTATGAAGCAGAAATAGCATGCGAGGTAGGGAGTAATGCGGTGTCGTGTGAAACTTTGTGTTTAGTAATATATATATGCAAAAATATAATAATATTTGAATTGTAGCTCTGGTTGATATATTAAACATATGTATTTTTTTTTGTTAGTTGATTGAATACAGTTTGTTTTAAAATCTAACAAAAATCTGTCTGTTGGTCGGTCGGTTGGTTGGTCGATCGATCACAGAGTACAAGCTTAGAAGAACATGTGCCATAAATATAATGTTTTTCTCGATGTTGTTCATGCTTGTTGCCCACAACACATCTATTAGTTGGTGACTGTTTGTGCTTAATGGGTGGCAGAATGTTCATATAGTGCTGTCCTGACAGTTGTGATAAGCAGGGTTCCTTGTGATGAAGAAGCACCTTCTGGGCAGCAATCTCCATCAGCACCAGAGCCTACAGTTTCCACATCATCTACTTGAGTGACACTATCTCAGTTACTGTTTTTGTCATCAAAATATTCATCTTGTAGTAACTCTAGTTGTTTCAGAAAATCAGTAGCTTTATATCATTTAGTGATGACATAACTATGAAGGGTCTATTTATGACATTGTTTTCCACAGGCTCTTGCCACCCAAAAAAACAAAAAATATGTGGCTATCCACTAGATGGCAGTACTTTAGTAGGTAACTGAGATGCTGTAGCCAAGATCGCCAGTAAGCCATAGTGGCTGTACACTCAGGAGTGAAGTATATCCTATGTTGTGTCTCGACAGACTCAATGACATATGAGTTTATTCGTACCTTGCGTTCATAGTGTTAAGAAACCGGGTTTCTGCCTTAACCGGGTTACTCTCCTTATAAAGGTTTTGTGTGTGCTTCTTAATGCACTCTGTATACAGAAAAGAACGTAGTTAGTTACATACTTCTGATATACCCATGTAACCGACGGCACTATAACTTACACTCATTGTCTTATGAAATATCCCAGGTGAAGCCATGTAACACAGCTAGTAGCTACATGTATTTCACATCATGTCCTTCACATATGTTTGTGTGTGATGGCATTCTGAGCATCAATTGTTCAGCTGCTGTTATACAACAGCCCACGGAGCACTTCATCCGAGGTTGTGGATAATTCAAAATATTCGTGTTGGATTTTATGTTCTTATATATTTTTTTTCAGACCGTGTTTTCCTTCCTTAACTTTAAATTCCTTGTGTCGCATTTAAGTTTGATTGAAGGTAGAATGGATTCTCCCTTTTGTTCTTTGGAGTCACGTCCTTTAATTTAGTTTACCTTTCTTTTTCTTGGCTTTCTCATAACAGTTGGCTTCTTGTGAAATAAGCGACTTTTTGCAGCTAAAACTTCCTTGACCGCCATAGAATTGGCAGTTAAAGATCGAGTAAAGCGAAGTCCACATCCCCTTCAGTATCTGTGCCACTTGTGTCTAATGAGTGATGTGTACATTTTCAGGTTAGCATAATTCTTACTTGAAGGCTGTTTTTGTTTGAGCAGTTGCTGAATAAAGAAATTGCTTTTAGATTTACAAGCGCACCTGAGTGAAGGAAGTAAAAATGGCTGAGTGTTTCTGGAATGTTTAGGAGAAAGGAAAAAAAAAGGCAAAAGTGCACAATGTGTGGGCCTGATGTGTAGGTGGGCTTTTTTTTTTTTTTGCAATACAAATTAAATAATTGCAGGCATCTTTTAGAATGTGAGAAAATGGAACTGATATTTTCTGTAAATCAGATGTGCTCTGTGTGGATTGTGTAAGGTTCCCTTAAGAGATGGCTCCTGTTTCCTCATTGATCAATGGTACCCTTCATTCTTTACGTTTTGTCTCTTTTTAGTAAGTATGAAATGTTCATTTAGCAAACACAATACAGTCCCCATTACATAAACTTGGCTTTTATCAGCTAAATGCGCTGCTTCATCTTGCGACTCCTTCATTTTGATAACGAATGCTAAGGTGTTATGTTGACAGAGATGCTTCTGTGAAAATACCAGGGCAGGCGCTTGGGAGGGGGAATTCAAATTTTATAACCTCTGGAATATCAAATGCATGTCCTAGAAAAATGATGAAATAATAGATTTTATAATCAACTCAAATCCTCATTACATGTTGACAGCACTTTTATAAAGAACACATCCAGAGACACAGCATCTAATCTGGCCGGCAGCTTGGTCTCATATAATGAAGATGATACCCTGCTCAGTGGAAATTTCTTTCTACATCTTTTCATAGGACCTTCACTTAGTATGCAGTTGAAATCAACATTTCTTTCTGATTTTATAGAAGTTTTCATTGGAAAGTCTTCCGGCGTATTTCATCCATCCATCCATTATCCAACCCGTTATATTCTAACTACAGGGTCACAGGGGTCTGCTGGAGCCAATCCCCAGCCAACACAGGACACAAGGCAGGAAACAAACCCCGGGCAGGGCGTCAGCCCACCGCAGTCCAACGTATTTCACTTTTTGTCAAATAACAAATTGTCAGGGGTCAACATCCGGGTGGCTTATTCACTATTACACTGCCCACATGACGCCCTAGTAGTTCACAGCAATAAGTGAGAGATAACAATTTTGAAAAGTCAAAGTTCAGCGTGCAAATTAATTAAAACAAAAGCAGAATAAATCATTATATAGTGCATAAGAAAGCAGTGTATTTTTCGAGGCTTAAAGCAGCCAATACAAACTTTAAAAAACCTTTGAAATGCTTCAGGGCATCAGGGGAGTCTCATCAGCAAGGTAAGAGCAGCTCTCTGTCTCCCTAGCTTACCCTGGTGGGTCCGCTCAGATGTAGGTGGTGCTGACAGCTGCAGTCCCTCTCATCATGCCTGCCCTCTTCGGCTTTGGTGAGATACATCTAGCTGAACCTCCATCATCCCTTATGCCGTACCTGGAGTCCCCGCTCTTACTATAAAGCTTAGGAGACACCCCTCGGAGCGGTATTGCCTTCCCTCCTTTTCAGGGGCCCAAGCACCCTGCCTCCTCTCTTTCCCTGCGCTTGCTTGCTAGCACCACTGAGCTTGCCTTAAAGCTCCCTTTGTTCTTATCCTCCAGCTTCTCCTCCCCAACTGCTCAGCTGCTCCTAAATATTGGTGGGTGCAGGGGCTTAATTAAGCAATCAGCTGGGCCGTGCATGTCTGCAAATGAATGCACGATCCAATGACCACCTCACTAACACCCCACAGCTGCTCCCTGAGGTTACCACAGTTTTCTTGTTTTTTTTTTTTAGTTTGCCCTGCCACGGACCTCACCTCGTCATACAAATTTTGCAGATTTATTAAAAGTAAAACACTGAACTCTCTTGTTAACACATATATTCAGACCCTTTACTCAGTACTTCATTGAAGCACCTTGGGTAGCGATTCCAGCCTGGAGTCTTCTTGGGCCTGATGCAACAAGCTTTACACATTAGGATTTGGAGATTTTCTGCCATGCTCTTCTACAGATCATCTCAAGCTCTGTCAGGCTGGATGGAGACTGCTAGTGGATGCTATTTTCAGGTCTCTCCAGAGATGTTCAATAAGATTCAAGTCCAGGCTCAAGAACATTCTCCGACTTTCCCCTAAGCCAATCCTGGGTTGTCTTTGCTGTGTCCTGTTGAAAGGTGAACCTTCTGCTCAGCCTGAGGTCCAGAGTCCTATGGGTTAGGCTTTCATAAGGGTTGTCTGTGTACTTTGTTGTCTTCAACTTTTCCAGGACTGCTGCCACCCCACTGGAATGGCATTGTGTAGGTGATGAGTAGTGCTTGGTTTCCTCCAGATGTAGACACTAAGAATGGAGGCCAGACAGTTTCCCATTTCACCTGATCACAGAATCTTGTTTCTCACAGTAGTCCAAGAGTCCTTTAGGTGCCTTTTGCAAACTCCATGTGAGCTTTCATGTGTTTTTTGCCCACTCTGCCATTTAGCCCAGATTGGTGGACTGTTACAGTGGTGCTTGTCCTTCTGAAAGTTTCTCACATCTCCACACAGGCTCTCTGGGTCTCAGCGAGAGTGACAATCGGGTTGGCTACTTCTCTAAACATGGCTCTTCTACTCCAGCTTAGTTTGTCTGGGCAGCCAGCTCTAGGAAGAGTTGTGGTTGTTTCAAACTTTTTTACATTTAAGAATTATGGACGCCACTTTTTTCTTGGTAACCTTCTCCAGATATGTGCTTTGGCGCACTCCTGTCTCTAAGCTCCGCAGGCAATTCCTACATCCTCAAGGCTTGGTTTTTGCTCAACTGTGGAACTATCTACAGACAGGTGTATGCCTTTCCTAATCATTTGCAACCAGATAAGTTGACAACAAAGTGTAGAAACGTCTTGACGATGACCAATAGAATGGGACACACTGGAGCAAACATCAGGTATCATTGCAAAGGGGCTGAATGCTTGCGTCAGTGTGACATTTTTTTTTTTTTTTTAATAAATCTGCAAAAATTCTTAAAATCCTGTCATTCTGGCCTTTGAGTGTTGTTTGATGAGGTATAAATGAATTCAAAAGATTTTAGCACAAGCACCAGAACATAACATAGTGTAAAAAAGTGAAGGGTTCTGAAGACGCTGTTTAGGTGTGGACTGTCTAGTCTTTCCCTTATTATGCTGTCACTTCTGCCATATTTCCATAGTGTTGTAGCATCTCTGATTTTGATACCTGATTCTTTTCACGCATTGCCACATTCTTGTCTTCACTTGTGCTGTTTTTTGTCTTGAATCAGTGCTGCCACCTCATGGTTCCAGGAGGCTTGGTTCAAATTCTAGTCTGTTCACCATGCAAGTGTAATTGACATGGTCTCTCCATTAGGGCTGTCAGATCAAATGTTGCTATTCGAATATAATTCAATTTTTAGTTTAAAAAAAGGTCTTGCTTGAAGTCAAAAGCTGATGTTCGATTTTAAATGTCCAGTTGTTAGATTTACTGTATTAATTTTGGCATTGTTATTTCAGACCTTCTGTGCCATACTGCAGCATTATACAAATAGTATTTTTTTATTTACTTTAACGTTATATAGTTACTTTTATCAGTGAAACTTGCTGCCAGATCCTTCACAATGTAGTGTTTTTTTTTCTCCTCAATCCCGTTAGTCTTCACTTTGATCTACATGTTCGCTCAGAGCAGTTTTTCTAAACGCTTCTTCTGTGCCCTAAAAGTATCATTTTACATCTAATTCTGTCCCATTCACTCTTAAACCCGAGATCCCTGACTCTTGTTTAATGCCAAGATGTTCTCCTTAAAACACATGAAAAATAACTCTCGTAATTGTGATTTTCCTTTTATTACAACCCTTCAAAAGCCAAAGTTTAAAGAGCCTCGTTACCCAACATGATTGCGTCCCACGATTAGTCGCCATCTTACATGACTGCCAGATTGACACATAATGCCCAAAGCAGTGAGATGTAATTAAAATCATTCAGGCCACCTCTGTACTGTATATATATTGGTGTATCTTGTAAGGAGAAAAAAAAAAGTAGATAGATTTTGCAAACCCTGACTTCATACAACGACAACTCCCCTTTTCCTGGTGAGTATGCAAGGTGCCAAACTGGCTTTATATTCTAAGTACTATGATATAAACGGTACCCAGCTGCTGCCCTTCAGACACGTCCAAAATAATAAAACAAGCCTGCCTTTGATTTGCCTGCCTCTTGCCTGCTCTTTTACTTCACTCGCTATTGCACTCTTAGTAAATGACCCGTTTTCCTTATGATCCTTGTCAGGACAGCGAGACATAAAATTAGCCACAAAAGCAGCTTCAATCCTTATGACCCTCACTCTGCTACGTTATTAACATTTAAAAAATTTTTTTTTTAACTTATGATGTATCTATAAGTCTGCAAAGCATGATGCATTTATGGCCAGGTTGCATGGGTCCTGTTTGTAGCACCTAGCTGGTGTCATGTGCTGTAAATGTGTTGTTGGGTGTTTAGCTGCTGTGGGCAGCTACGAGGATTGGGAGGCAGGGCTGGGCTGGAGCTCACGGTGGAGAATTTTTTGTGAGGGTATAAATATTTAATTCTACTTGGTGATGTAGCATATTTTATTTTTTAAGATAAGATTCTGTCATCCGGCTGTAACTTATTATAATTTATTATATAAGAATTCTTGTGAAGTGTGTATTTTGTGTTGGTAGCGAGAACAGATGTACACTTGTGTGTAGCAAACTGCTAAAATGAAAAGCACCCTGAGTTGTGCAGGAGCAGGAATGATTCATATTGTGACCTTGATGGCCGACCTGCTAAAAGTCGGCTTCAGCAGTAACACTGAGGTGGAAATGGCTGGCTTGGATTACCAGGGCAGTCGGCATTTTTGGCATTTTGTGTAATCCTTACAAAGCACCACGGCATCCTGCAAGATGACACACAAAAGCAATGCTTTACATAATGGCGTTTTATTGTTTAACTGTTGTGATTCATGTTTTTAATCCTTTGCTTTAATTTAAAGGATTGAAGCAACAAGAGAGCAATTAATCCCAACAGAGTCCTGATCAGAGCCTCCCCTAACTGGCTAGACTCCAGTATTTGCTGTTTTGGGGTATCTCGCCTTCTTTCCTGCATGGCCTGCCCACAAGTCCACTTTTCTGTCATTCTTCCTTTATGCCTGTCCTAAGCACAGAAGTTTTCTTTTCTCAAAGTTGACACACTTACCAAATGGACTCCAGCCCCTTTTTTCACAGTCCTGTGTCATTTAGCACACATCCCTTATTGTGAGCTCTTCACTAGTGCATGAGATCCAGCAAGTAAGTAAGTTAAGAATCCTCACTTGCAGTGTTATCAGCTTGGAAAATCATGTTTTTTTATTCAGTTTGGATTACTGCAAATGTTTAGTGAGGGCTAACCATTTTTACCATCTTTCTCCAGGTCACTCCTTAAGACCGTCGCAGCCTGCAGTTTGCAAGTGAACCACTCATTGCAGTTTTAAATATTTCTGTGCTGGCCGTCAAGTTCAAAATGCTACTGCATGTCTGGTGTTCCAGACACCTGGGGCTGTCATGTCACTCCTCCCTTCAGATCACCAGCCTGGCTTCGTGTAGCGGCATGTGTTAACTCCAAATTCTTGATGCTCACCTACAGAGTATTCAGTAGGTCAGCACTTACAGATATGGAGACACGTATGGGGTATATGCTCATTCTCTACCACTCAGGTCTGCTGATGAACAGCACCTGGTGATGCTACCTCTGTGTGGCATCAAGTTAAAGCTACCCATCTCCATTTGAAATTCTGACTCCCTCTCTGTGATTAATAAGTGTTTGAAGACCCTCTTGTGTGCTGAATTTCTGTCTAACTTCTATTAGCTGTTAGGTTTTGTGAATATGGGAATTGTAACTTGCAAGTGTTTTGTTCTGTGCTTTTCACTTGCAGTAGTCAATTTTATCTCCTTTTCAAGTCACACTTGTTCCCAAACAGTCATCAGACTGATGTTACTTGATTATGTTGATTTTTTTTGTAAGTCACTTTGGATAAAAGTGTCTGCTAAGCAAATTGTAAATGGGAATGTTATGCCGAGCATACACTTCACAAATTTTAGAAATCGTGATCAAGCAGCTGCTGACATTACAGGATAGTCACCAGTCATGTCTGCTCTAACTGTACAAGTATATTCTGTCCAATTGACATGCTACGGTGTTGGTGCTTTTATAAACGTGGCTTCAATGGACAGTTTTATACATTGATATTTTACAATAAAGCTTTCCCCATTCAAAATAAAATTATGGCCACAGGCTTTTTGTAATATCAACTAAGTAAAGGGCTGCACTGCTGACTCTTGCTGTACTGTGATCTGAAACTATAAAGAAAAGAAAAATGGGTAACTGAACTTGAGAATGGTTGAGAAGGTGTGGACAATACAGTCTGTCTATTTTATGAAGGTATTTGAAGGGGCGTAATCTGTTTACCATTGTGTGTTTGTTTTGGGTTCTTCCGGTAAATGTTTCCTGTGGTACTTTTGTCATTGGCCATTTAGTTGTTTATTTGTTGCTATATGAGAGTTAGTAATACCCAATGTACCATGTCCAGCCACTATACTATGGTCACACTTACTGCAGTTACTGCACTGTGAATTTCAGGAAATTTAATGGTGACATAATTAAATAATCTTGTGAGACTTATTACAAGTCAAGTAACTGAAATTTCTGACGTGACTGAAATTCTCATGATCATAGAACAGCCTAACTGCATAATGCAGTTGGGCCTCACAAGCCCTCTGATGCCGCATGTGAAACAATAGCCAATGAATATGAAATTTGGGGCTGACTCAGAAAATCAACACGTTCTTTTAAGCGAGTTAGATTCTGTCATGGAATAGATTGACCCAAACTACTTAGAATAATTTCTCAACTGAAACCTTCCACCTGTGTCAATGACCCAGTACCAACAGGCTTTTTTAAAGAAGTCGCAGCTGTCCTTATTGATATTGCACTTGACGTATTGAACTCATCATTAGATTCGGGGGTCTTCCTTGACTGTCTAAAGACTAGAATTGTTGAACCCTGCTCAATAAAACAATCTTGACTCACCTGTCTTTGACAATTTAAGACCAATTTCCAACCTGCCTTACTTAAGTAAAATTCTAGAAATAATTAAGCACCTAAATGATTACTTGAATAAGCATTCTATTCTTGACAAGTTTCAGTCAGGTTTAAGAACAAACCATAGTACAGAAATTGCACTGGTTGAGTAGTAAATGATTTGTGGGTTAATGCGGACAGGGGCTGTATACCTGTTCTTGATGTAAAGTGCAGCACTTGACACTACAGAACTTTTATAAATCGCCTTAGCCAATGGGTGGGTCTCTCTATCAGAGCCTTTAATTGGTTTCAATCTTATTTAACAGGCAGAAAATTCTTTGTTAGTTGTGGTGATTGTACTTCAAAGATCCATGATATTTTATATGATGTACCACAAGGATCTACTCTGGGCTTGCAATTATTGTCAAACTACATGCTTCCATTAGGTCAGAATATCACAAAGCTAAAGTTGAGTTACCACAGCTATGCAGATGACACACAGCTTTATTTTTCTATGGTGCCTGATGACCCCGACGCTCTTGGCTATCTGATCAAATGTCTTAGCAGTATTTCTGATTGGACGAGTAGGAACTTTCTCAAACTAAATAAGAAAAAAAAAACAGAAATCTTAGTGACTGGCAAACATGGAAATAGTGAGGGCAATAGAAATAAATGTGATCCCTTAGCTTTAAAAGTCAAGGTGGATTATTAGGATTATTCATTGACTCTAACCTAAACTTTAAATCACATATTAACCAGATCACAAGGGCTGCATTTTTTACTTAAGGAATATAGCAAAAGTTAGAACTCTTATAACTTTACAAGAGGCTGAAAAATTAATTCACACTTTTAGTTGACTAGATTACTCTTTCAGCTCTCCACGAGGCCAGTTTTATCAAAATCCTATCATGTGAAACATGAAAACAAAGAGGACTGGTTTAGAAACATTTATGTTAGGTAGAATGGCCATTTGGGGCTGGGCGGTCTTTTGGCCTTGGAACCCCTGCAGATTTTGTTTTTTCCTCCAACCTAACTGGAGTTTTTTTTGTATTTTTCTGTCCTCCTGGACATCTGACCTTACTTTGTATTGTTGTTACTTATTCTTTAATATTATTGCCTTATCTTAATTGTTTTTCTTTTCTTGTATCTTTTTCTGTCTCATCTTGTAAAGCAGTTTGACCTACACTGTATTGGCTCCAGCAGTCCCTCGTGACCCTGCGTTAGGATATAGTGAGTTGGAAAATGATTGACTGTTGTATGAAAATGTGCTATATAAATAAATATTGTGCTTCCCTATCATTTGCTTTGCCACTTAGAAACTTAGGCTATGGTGATGGGCAATGGTGCCGAGGGTTCCTGGCAATAATTGGTTGGAGAGGAGCACTGGGAATGCATTATGGGACACATGCATCATCACCTCTCTTTCTTTCTCTTGTCCTGTCTTATGGTCCGATAGGATGGTATTGTGATTGGTATTCTTCATTATTTATTTTTTTATGCTTTGTTGAGGAGTTTTTGTCACTTCATTTTGGCTCTTCTGTGGTTTCTGAGTTCAAAGAATTTATTTCTTTAATCTTGTCCTGACAGGGTTATAATTTTTTAGTTTCTTATTGCGGTGCCATTTTGAATATTAGAAGGCAGTGCTATTTTGTGAGTTTTGCATCCACCATTGCCAAAGCAACCCTCCAGAACTCTCCAGCAGCATGTTTACATGATGTCATTAGTGCAACCCTTAAAAAAGGTAATTTGTGTGCCATTTGGGTATCCATGTTTTGGATAAAACTAAAACACTTAATGTGTGCTTCTCTGTTTTTCCAGTCTTGGTTTTCTGACTTACTTTCTGGCTTAAGATTATAATTGTTGTTTTACATTACTGGCTTGGCTAAAGATTGGTTTATCGCTTTGTTTTTGATCCCAGTGCATACTACATATTGCATTCATTTCATTTCCTGGTTCCGAATTAAAAATCATTCTCCTTCAGCAGAACAGATGGCCCATAGTGAGAGCAGCCCACTGAGAATTGCCTGGGTACTCCCCATGGACATTCTATCCTTGGCATTTAGTTGTGTGTTTCAGGCTCTGAGGTTTATCTTCATATTTACAGCAAAATGATTACTTTAGTGCAAAGGTTTTCCCGGTGTTACAGGAAAAAGAAAAAATTACAAGATTCTTGGGTGATAATACGTCAACATGTCAAATTGTCCTTAAATTGTCCTCCTTCTACCAACATGGGTGCCTGATGATGCAAATTGACTCTTCACTGCTGCCATATGGGCAAGGTTTTTCCCTTAACTTCCAGCACTTCCTGTACTTGAACACCTGTCATTTCCTAACATGAGGTGCCCTCTTGACCCCAGACTTGGTGTTTGCTTTTAGGTGTGTTTAAGAATAAGAGACACGCAGGACATTGTAGGCCTGCAGAGGGTGTACTTATGTTTAACTGTGTTCATAAGTACTTTTTTCAGTGGGGGAAAAAGTAGGAATAAAGATTTTCATTGACAGGATATCATGGCACAGCTAGTGAAGTGAGGGTGTCCAGTTTGGGAGGTTGGGGGGGGGGGGGGGGTAGCATTGTTGCTTTATGCAGATGGTGCTGTCCTCTTTGCCTCTTCTGACTGTCACCTTTGACACACACTTAAGTGTGAAGAGGCTGGTTGAGGAGCAGTACCTTCAAGTCTGAGGTCATGGTTCTCTCTGTGAAAAGAATGGATTGCTCTCTCCAGGTGAGAGGGTAACAACTGCCCTTTGTGGAGGAGTTTAAGTATCTCAGGATCTTCTTCACTAGTGATGGAAAAAGGGAACATGCTCTCTGTCGGCCCCCCTAGAGCTGCTCATGGCACGTTGCACTGGGCGTAGACTCTGCAGCAGGCCCAGGACACTCTGGAGGGATTTTATTTCTTGGCTGGCTTGGGATGCCTGGGACTTTCCCTGGTAGAGTTGGAATCTGTAGATGGGCTGACCTACTTGGCCTGCTGCCACCGCAAACCTCACCAGGAAAAGTGGTTTCAGAAAATGACATGAGATGGCTTAATTAATTTTTTTTAATGGAAATGATCATTAAGCTTTATTAAATATCATCTGTTAATTAGTAGCTTTGATGCCTTTTACCATGTCAGTAGTACAATTGGATTTTTTTGAAACTGACAATAAAATTGTTTATAAATTTGAACTCTGCAAGAATATTATTGGTTTGAATCTTCGGTTACATTTTTGTGTTTATAATTCTGTTTGAGGCATTGGGTTCTTACATCGTGTTTGCTTGCAAAGGTTGTTAAGATGGAGGCTAGAGACTGATTTGATTTAGCACATCTCTAACAATACACTTGTGTGTAATATTAATTACACTTATAATGGATGACGTACGTTGTGGCAGGAAAGCTGACTTCCTTTCTCTTACAGATGCTCGGCTAATGACTTCTGATGTTTACAGTAATCACTTTAATCTCTTGAGCCGCAATGGTGGCTGTGCCTGGTTAATGAATTTCAGCTGCTGTTTGGTGTTTTGTTTGTTTGTCCTCTCCAAGCCGTAAATTTGTGACACTTTCCTCACATCAAGCTTCTTGGCACTTTACATCTATGAAATGGAAACTTTTCAGGAATTTTTTATGTTCCAATAGGAAATGCAAGTTATTTTTTTTCAAGTGCCATATTACTCTCATAATGTGGTTTTAATAAACAGTTTTGTAAAGTAACTGACATTCCCACACTCCAGGGAGGAGCACACAGTGCTTTCAACTAGCCACTGTACTATGCTAGCTGGGGAATCTCCAGGTCCAGGTGAACACCCAAGTGGATTAGTGGGGGGAAAAAATTTCAAGAAGTTCTTAGAAGTGAGATAATATCTATCAAAGGTTTCATCAGGCATGTTTCTCTAAATGTACTTGTACATTAATAAATAATCCAGCTGAGACAGAGTTTTCCATTAAATTCCAGGATAAACATTTGCCTAAGCTCTAGAAAAAGTCCTGCCTTTTTCACCTGATCAGCAGGTAGAGTTTGTAAAGGAAAGGCACTTTTGTTATTCATTTTTATAATACTTCTGCACACCCAGAGGTATCATTTCCACTCAATGCACAGGCTTGAAAAGGGCAACTTACTTACCACAGTGTGTGGGAATGAATTTAGCCTGAATGATTGATTGATAGTTAGATAGCTAGATGCTGTACTCAAATCTTGAAATCTCAATTCGAAGAAATATATGTGAGTAAAAAAATTTTGCAGTATTCTGTGCATGTGACAAAAATATTCTTATAAA
This sequence comes from Polypterus bichir lapradei, assembly GCA_026402145.1. Classification (NCBI taxonomy): domain Eukaryota; kingdom Metazoa; phylum Chordata; class Cladistia; order Polypteriformes; family Polypteridae; genus Polypterus; species Polypterus bichir. The sequence goes on from JANRMT010062799.1 coordinate 7,361,816, forward strand.
TATGTGAATTCTGCCATTGTTGTGGCCAACAGTAATACCTGGTAAGAATGTACTTATTCACCTCTCCTTTGTTGTCATTGCTACTGATTGGCTGTCATTTTCATTTCTCTGTATTAAAGAGAATCAGGGAGAAGAAATTTGTGGATGAACTTAGTTTTTCTTGTGTCCAGATGCTATATCTTTCAAATTATTTACCTTAACCTATTAAACTATGACCCATTTTCTTCTAGCCGTGGCATGCACTGATATTGCACTCATTTAAAAAAAAAAAAAAGATTAGTGATCATCTAGTTACAAAGCACTATACTTAAAACTTGATAGTTTGCCATCAAGAGACTTGATTTTTTTTGAGGTTTGATATTTTTTTAGAAGAATTAACAGTAGAATTACCAAAGCTTACGAAAAAAACTTGTAAATCCAGCCCACCTTAAATCTGCTCACACCTCTTTGTCAGTGTCTTTTGTCTTGTAAATGTCTTGATAAGCAAAAGCAGCAAGCAGCCTGCTACCCCATCCTCCCACTGCCACAGAAACAGCAAAAACCTCTCCCAGCTCAAGTCTTGTTTATCAGGAAGTGAGGTAGTACCTAGAGGTGTATAGGCTAAAAAATATACAATCAACCCTCGTTTATCACGGTTAATTCGTTCTAGACTCTTCCGCGATAAATGAGTTTCCGTGAAGTAGGATTCTTTATTTATAAATCGAATATTTTCGCAGTTAGAGCATAGAAAACCTGTTTACGACCTTCTAAATACATTTTCTAACATTATTAGAGCCTTCTAGCCATGAAATAACACCCTTTAGTCAAAAGTTTAAACTGTGCTCCATGACAAGACAGAGATGACAGTTCTGTCTCACAATTAAAAGAATGCAAACATATCTTCTTCTTCAAAGGAGTGCATGTCAGGAGCAGAGAATGTCAGAGAGAGAGAGAGAGCGGGAGCTAGAAAAGCAAACAATCAAAAATTAATAGGGCTGTTTGGGCTTTTAAGTATGTGAGGCACGGCCGGACAAAGCAGCTACAAGGAAGGCAGCAATGTGAAGGTAGTCTTTCAGCATTTTTTAGAGGAGCGTCCGTATTCTCTAGGCCAGTATGCGAACACCCCCTCTGCTCACACCCCCTCCGTCAGGAGCAGAGAATGTCAGAGAGAGAGAGAGACAGAGACAAGCAAACAATCAAAAATCAATATGTGCTGTTTGAGCTTTCAAGTATGCAAAGCACCGCACGGGAAGCATATCGTATATCATTGAGGAGTTTTAATATGTAATACGTGCTGTGATTGGGTAGTTTCTCAGCCATCTGCCAATAGTGTCCCTTGTATAAAATCAACTGGGCAAAGCAACTGAGGAAGCATGTACCATAAATTAAAAGACCCATTGTCCGCAGAAATCCGCGAAACAGCAAAAAATCCGTGATATATATTTAGATATGCTTACATTTAAAATCCGCGATAGAGTGAAGCCACGAAAGTCGAAGCGTGATATAGCGAGGGATCACTGTATTGTTATTTGGAACACATGCATTTCATGTGTGTTCCATTTTCTACAAAGATCTATGTAGTGTAGGATGACAGGAAATGCAAGAAATGTTGAACACATACCTAAAAGACAAACGCTTTTCATGTTTTAGTACTAATGACAAAATTTTGATATGAAGTGTATGATGTGTGTAGACTGAAGTACAAATATCAAATAAGTACTTTCACAAAAGGTACAAGTAGAACAGAACAAGTATGCTTTTATTCAAGACTATAATCGAAGAAAAAGAAATTGGGTTAGTGTGGCTTATTGTCGCGACTTCTGTGGCAGTACAGTGGTAAGAACTGCTGACTCTTATTCAAAAGGTGGCCGGTTCGAGCCTTCCCTTGTCTCAAAATAAACGTTTTGAGTAGTGAGCTGCTGTTATTGTTGCAATTGTACAATAAAAACATACATTTGATTTGAGTCTGTAACAGCCGGTGTAAATATATGGTACTTGTAAAGGTTAGCGTTTTTTTTTTATTCAGTTGTATTTTCTCCATCGCGTTCACGCTCGCCCTGATCTGACACTGTTAGTTTTCAAATAAAACAAAAATATAACAGAGGTGAACTCAGATAAGGATGATGGTTCTACATCAGAGAAAGAGAGCAGAAACCCCCCCACAAGAAATGTCCACTCACATATAAGAACAACGCAGCTGCACCAGGCGTAAAGGCGAAAGATGGCACCGTTTGGATGCACCAAGAGGTCGGGTGTCATCCTGCCAGTCAGTCTGCCCCACACCTGTCCTCCAACGAAGCAGCACGGCTTATAGAGCTCGCCAACATATTGTGCAAAGTCCTGTTTGTGATTATGCTTTGTGATGGTCTGTACATAAGAAACATTTATATATTACTTATATAAAAGCCAGATCGAATGTTATTTACCTTGATTTATTTACTTATCTTCCTACAGTGTAACGTCACAAGTAGACTGCAGAGCTTTCTGTGCTTGATCGACAAGGGCATGCTCACAAATTACATGTGTAATGCCACGAAAAATGCCTGCTGACACTTCAGTACGCAAGCAACAGTACGAGAATGCAGTTAGACTTCTTTTTTGTGCACATACACCGTCCAGATCTAAAACACTAGCGTTAATAGTCGCTTGCATACTGAAGAGTCTATAGCTGAAGGTGGAAGCTGCCGTCGCACTTTATATAACAGTCAGATTGAATGTTTTTTACCTTGATTTATTTACTTATCTTCCTACAGTGTAAAGTCACAAGTAAACTGCAGAACGTCTTCTGTTTGATTGACACGGGCAGGCTGACACAGTACATGTGTACTGAAGTGACTTCAGTGTCTGTCTATCTATCTATCTATCTATCTATCTATCTATCTATCTATCTATCTGTCTGTCTGTCTGTCTGTCTGTCTGTCTGTCTGTCTGTCTCCTTTGACTGGCTTCTAGGACCATACAGAAAAGATAGACTACTTTGGAACTCAAAATTTTGACCTTGGGGGTCCCATTGTGTTTTCTTTTTTCTCGTGTGTGTTTCAGTTTGCACATCAGTGCCACCTGCTGGCTCAGAGCAAATGAAACACCTGAGCAGACTTGAGCCAGACTAGTAGACAAACGACCAGATCTTAACATTTCTTGCCCAGGCAATAGCACTTGCTGCTTCTATCTATACTGTAATATAAAAAGAAGTATTGTATGCTTTGGAAGGGGGTGTTGGGTCAGCTTGATTAAGAGTGGAAGTGCAGCACAACACAAAAGAAAATCAAGGGGTTGTCGTTTTACTCCTGCTTTCTCGGCTATTCTTCATAATTGAAATTTCTTTGCATTTGTCTTGGAATAATGATAATTATTTTGTTGAAGACTTCTGAAATTAGTTCTAAATGAGATGACTGTAATTTATTTGCTTCATATACAAAAACTATCACTCTTGAATCTGTAAGTTGTGTTTTTCATGTTTAGTGTTGTTACCATACACATCAAAAATCAGTACAACATAAAGGAAGGCAAAGCATATTATAGTAGGTAATGTAAATAATTTACAATGCAGTCAAATCAGCAGGTACCTGAAAAACATGATATAAGCAGAAAACAAGAAGATTTGATAGACCAAACTAGGTTTAGAATATAATTCGAGACACATGTGACCTCAGTTGGATTCAAGTTTTGACTTAAATGTTCTCATAGTTTAAACATCCTGACAGGACACAGACTTCCAGACAGTGGCTTTAAAATCGAGAGAAGGTTAGCATCAGATGTTGTTCTATTCGACTCTGAGCTGTTTCTGCACAATATACATTTAGTGACTGTTGGAATTTTTAAAGAAAAATTTTTAAATGGAGTGGAAATGTTGCAGCTTGTTAATGCCAAGACATTTTATACATGGCAGGACTTCAAGCAGCTGTATGCCACTTATAGTCAGTGTGTTTTGTTATGGAAGAAGAATTGTCCCTCAATATAACATATCAAAGGTTCTTATGTATTTGCTTGCCAGACTTGAGGATGGTCTAAATCTTAGTGGGGTTATAACCCAGTTTTTTAGATAGAAGTTTATTTGAAACCCAGTTTTCTCTGCCTTGAAAAATTCAGCTCGATCATCAGTGTGGATCCACCTTGGTGAGTTAAGAGTGATCGTTGGAATGGGGAGTTCACCCTTGGTGAATTGAGCGCAGTCATCAGTGTCTCCCATCAGTGAATCAAGCATGATCGTTGGAGTTTCCCACTAATGTTATAAACAGTAGGAACTTGTGACCCACCGCAGCTTGAGTAACATTGGTCTGAATAGCGCATTCACAAAGCATTTGGGGCTACGGGCTCAAGTAACAGACATTGTACTCACTAAGTCACACTCATGTTGCCTATTTCTATAAATGAATATTAATACTTGGTTTCCTCAGAATCACTTAAGCTTATTGATGTGTTCTGGTTTATGAATATTAAGGAAAGTGGAGGTTCTGCCTACCCATCTGATGTGCCCAGGCTCATGAAACTGACTATGCCTGTCACAAGGTTTGAAGCAGTTGGGCTCATGAAGTCTTATCTGCTGGATTTGAGCAGTTGTGACACCATGAGCGAGGTGTTACTCTCAGACCACACATATGCAGTTGGTTATCCTTGAGTGGAAGTATGCACTAGGGTATGCTCCACAGTTAGTTAATTAGGCTGTAATGGTATGGCATCCACAATAAACCTTAGATATTAGCACAGTGTAACTCTTAAACCTCTGATTGGAGGTCAAATGAGGTAAACCTCTACATATCATTGGTCAGCAGTAAGCTAGCACACAGATGCTCCATCAATCAGGTGTGTAGACCATTGCATAGTTTCTTTAAAGCATGTCAGTTCAGTTTTGTCTGGGGTCATTTTCACCACACCGTTTGCACTTTTGTCCTTTATCCTACATTGTGCTAGTGACACCTGAGTAAGAGGAACTGAAAGCCTGCCTGTGCAGTTTTGTTCTCTTTATGTCGTAAAGGTGATAAAATGAATTTGTATACCCAAAGGAGAGGTAATTTTCCTCTCGTACATCACAATGTCAGGCATGACTCTGTCTGCCTGTTATAGAGTGCCCTATTTGTCTGTCTTTTAATGTATTAATTACTTTTCCAAAGCCTCAAATCGTTCTGTGTTCTTATTCACATCCCATCATGAAGTTGTGCCTTGAAAGAGATAATGAAGTTTTGGCATTGACACAATCCTCAGTGTCACCAACCCTTAGAATGAGATGTGTCAACTCTTTAACAAACTGCTTTTCAAGAACTTGTTCCATTATTGCCTCTGACAATACTGGCATTAACTAAAAGATTTCTAATTCGCAGCAATGCAACTCTATTTAACTTTGTTTAAATTTTGTTTCTAAGTGTTTTCAGTTCTCTGTGTAGAGGTTAGTGGGGCTTCACAGACCTAGCAGGAATCAGACGATTAAACGGAAATAGATCAAGAAAGTCAAATAAACAGGATGTATGTTTAAGGGGTTGTGTCAGAGGGTTTCAGGCTGACCAGCGAGCTGTAATGTATCATGGATTATGGGAGAACCTGATAAGGGTTCTAAAGAAACAGCTCTCCACATTGGCACTTAGAGAAAAACACTTCCGGCCATTGTACATAGACAATAGCCCCTGAGGGTGATGTATTGCCAGAGACTTTGCCTCACAGTGAGAGGTAGAGGTAGTCAAAGGAAGTGCTCATGAATGTTAAAAATGATACATAGAAATAAAACTGAGCTGCAGTCATTGTAAGACGAAGATGAAGGACGCAGCATTTCCACATACCATCAAAGGGGACTGTTTTGTCGTGGTAGTGTCCTAAGGTGTCTCTGTTACACTTTATACTCTTTTTTACAATAGATGTTTTCCCATCACAGCAGCTTTTTTAGAAGCTCAGGGATTTTTGTTGCATTCCACTCACATGAACTCAGACAAGGTGTACTTCCTGGTACTTTTTTTAACTCTAGGGTATGTCATTTGTATTCAACCAGGAACTATCATAAGTACAGCTTAGGTGATGAATTGTGCTGATTGGTTGACCATAAGCACTGTCACCATCTTACAAATCTGTTAGCAGTTTGGACTTTGGGAGAGTTATCAGTGAAGATGAAGTGGCACACTTTGCTTTGCATCACTCTTTATGGCTCACTCCCTGGTGCACCACACCATACATTGCACTGAAGTAGTAATCACCACCGTTAAGTCATGATCGCTTCAAAGCATGAGGGTCAGGAGTGGATTTGCAGATTCCATCAATCTTGTAATTATATTGTGCACTGCAATGGGTGAATTGCCCAAAATCCTACCAATTTGTCTTTGGGGAAGTGTTGCTCTCAAAGTGCTGGATTATCCCCCTTCACATCTGTTTGCAAATCTGTGAGTTTCGATCCATCTTGGCTCATGAAGAACTTGGCCTTTTTAGGAGGCTCCTTATAGTGTAGAACTGGGTGGTGTGACAGATGGGGGGCGCTATCACTCCCTTGAACCCATGTCCAAGACGCCAGACACCAGATAAAAGTCCAAAAGATGACTTTATTCTCATGCAACAGTGCACAAAGCACCCTCAACTCCACTATGCTCATTAATAAACACAATATTCTACAATAAACAATCCTTCACACTCCCAGACGCGTTGACACCCTTCCACCCAGCTCAGCTCGCCATCTGGGAGTTGCCACAGCCCTTTTATATTCCCTGACCCGGAAGTGTTCCCAAACCCCAGTCCATGTGATTCTTCATCACTTCCGTGTCAGATAAAAAGTCCTTTTCTTCACCCCGGAAGCACGTCATTCCCCTTGTCCATGTGACTCGGACGTACTTCCGGGGCGTAAGGCAAATAACCATCGTTCCTCCCTGCAATGTCTCCTAGTGGCCCCTATGGTATCCAGCAGGGCTGTGCATAAAAACTCCAATGTCCATGATGCCCTGCTGGTCTTCGGGGAACCTCCATACTGCAGGGAGGGCTCCACCTGGCGGCTTGGGGGTATTGGCCAGGATGAACAGCTGGCCATACACCACAGTGGCCTCACCCATTTCACATCACCTCATTATTTTAGCTTCTCACATCATCATTAGTCCTAAACTGCTCCCGTCCCAAGTTTTTTTGGAACGTGTTGCAGGCATCAATTTCAGAATAAACATGTATCTTCAAAAAATGCAGGTGATTTGGTAGATCATGAAATATCTTGTCCTTATACAATCTGAATACAAGTCAAAGTCAATTTTCAAATCACTCTGTTTTGTTGTCATTAGCATTTTCTGTAATGTCCCAGCTTTTTTGGGAATTGGGGTTTTGGCCCCTGCCTTGCACTTGGTGTTTTCTGATTAGGCTCTGCCTACCTACAGCCCACAAAAAAATTTGAATTTGGATTCATGTCATTTTGACTTCTTGCACCCCATCTGTTTGAAGCTCACGCTACCCTCAGGAGACACCCCATCGATGGCTGTGTACCGTTTTGTCACTTTAGCACACCTGACTTGTAGTCCCTTTGTTGCACCCTCTTCTCACTGTGGTATACTGATTTGTTTGGCATTTGTAATGATCCCTCAGGCTTTCTGCATGTCTCCCCCAATGACACCACAGTCTTTACCCCATTACAGCTACTTTTAGTGCTGTGAGGTTTTGACGGAGTTCTTTTGTAGTTGCTCCTAAATGCTTTTTATTTTTCTTTCTCCTCAGGCAGCCTTGGTAGGCAGCTCAAAGCCTAATGGCAATCAATAGAAATGAAAGGTGCTGGCAATAGAATTTCAATGCATGTTTGGTTTGAAAGGAAATGATTGTTTAGTGGAGAAATTGTCAGCAGAACCATTTTTATTCTGTCAAATAGACAAATGGCCGTGAAAGACTATGCCTTTGCTTGTGGGATCTTGCACATTTGTAGTGGCTAGCAGCTTGGGAAGAAGGAGCAGACTTTTTTGCCCTTGAGCTGTATCACTGAGCTGCTAGTCACAATTTCTTGAAAGGCACGTACTGAAATTGCGTATAGCCTCTAATGGCATTATGTTTTTCTCCACAAACATTAGTTGAGAATTGGTCTTTAATCGAGCCATTTCTGACAGTAATTGTTTTGTACTTAAGAATTGTTAGCAGCCTCGATTCCTTCTGTTTTTGGCTTTTGGAATGTTTGTCTCACACACAGCTATACTGATGGTGGAGTCATTGGCTTCTGTGGTATTTGACTGCTATCTGCAGCGCTGTCCCATCTTCAAGGGCCATGTATGTCATCGTTAATAATAATAATATAATTTATTTTGTTATGACTAGTTTATTTAAATAGATTGCCTTGAATAAATATATATATATTATACTGTATATATACTATATATATATATATATATATATATATATATATATATTATACTGTATATAAAATAGAAAAATAGAATGTCTGTCATTGTGGACCAAATTCTGCATAGTGGTTATCTAGGACCAAACAGACAAGACAGACTGCTTTGGAATTCACAATTTGGACTCTAGGTATCCCAGTGTTTTTTTTTTTCCTGTGCTACAATTTGTACACCGGTCCCATCTGTTGGCTCAGAGCAGATGAAACATCCAAAAAGACTGAAGCCAGATTAACCGACAAAATGACCAGAACTTAACATGACTTACCCTGGCAATGCCTTCTATCTTCTGTTATGTAAAATGGAGTATTGTGAACTTTTGCAGAGTGCAGCACAACACAAAGGAGAATCAAAGAGTTTGTCAGCTTTTCTTCATAATTTAAGCTCTATGAACTGTCCACCTTTAACTATGAGGATGAGTCAGACAGTGTTCACAGTTACAACCCAGCAAGGGAGTTAGAATTCTGGAATCCAGTCGGACCCTGAAAACAACAAATTCCCGACTCACGAGACCTTGATAGAGTGCCATTGTGGGTGACGACTGGGAGAGCTAGCAATAATCAACAGGGTCACCATTTAAAAAACACTTTCTTTCCTAATCCCATTCTACAGATATACCTAGGTAATGCCAGGTACTTTAGCTAGTCCATAATAAATAAAACAAATGGTCACATTTCCTGCAGTTTGTAAGTTACTTCTGTTTTTCTTTACCCTCTTATGACTGCTGCTTTTGAAATTTTCTGTTTCAGCAGCAGCTACTCTGCCATCCTTGTTCCAAGTTATGCATGAAGTCTCGTTTGCACTAATCAAAATCTACGGCAAAGATGGTTACAGGATCTTCCACAGCACTTTGCTCCCCAGTTTAACTGGTATCTTCCTTAATATTACATTTACCCCAGAAAAAACAGCCAAAAACACTGCATTTTTTTCACCGACAAAAAATGTTGTTAATGTGTAACAAATATGTAAATACCAAAACATCAACATAAATACAGAAAGAAAGGTCAGTGTAGTGTCCTCTGCTGTGCTGATTCAGATTTGGTCCATGTCCTCCGCGTGATTTGTTTTGAAACCATCACCAACACCCAGAGGCAGTGCTCGAGCAGATGTTGAAAGATTTTTTTGTAATATTTTTTTTTGCACATCACATAGTAGAATGCCAATGCTTGATCTGCACAGTTGACACCATCAATCGTGTCATTGAAGCCTACCACAGCACAAGGCATTCTCCTACATGAACATTGACAGATGCTGCATTATACGAAGACTGGTCAAAGTGTCTGCCGCTGACAACACAGATAATGCAGTTATGCTGTATTGACTGTATTTGCCATCCCACTTTGTCCCTCTACCAGTGCTAAGTATCAATTTGCAGACGTACCTAGAGATTGCTTCACACCACATGTAGAACCTGATGCTGATTTGTGCCCATTTCAATGAGATGTACTGGGTTAATACTTATATTGTAATTGGGAACATACACTTGCAAATTTGTGATGATGGCCCGATAAGCATCACACAGCTTCTATAGTTTCGGTGCTTTATCATAGTCTTTGTTATTAATGACTAGCAGATATTCCAAAATGAGTGAAAAATGACATTCACTCATAACTTTGCTGAAAATGGGTGTCTGCAGCATCCGGTTTGTGGACCAGTACCACATTTGGACTTGCTTTTCCACAATGTCCTGCAGTGTCAGGAGACAGAATGCCAATGACTGTTGCAAGCATATGGTTTACTATGACATTTTTGATATTGCTCACCATAGTGGGTTATTCAAGCAGCTGTTTTCTCCATCAGACTATCATTGATCAGTTGTAAATAGTCCAGATAATTGTAATCAACAGACATCTTTAGATAGGAGGCTACACGTAAGTAGAGAGTTGCAGGATTGTCAGGAGTCATTTGAAGCCAGCACCAAACACAAACATCACTGAAACTTGGCAAGTTGGAATCTACCAAACAGGTGTCGTCACCAGATGTTGAGACAGACAATGAAAGTAACTCACATTGTCATCACTATCACTTGATTTGAGCAATGGTACAGTTTCATTTTGTTCTAAAACTGGCTTTACTCGTTTTCTTTGCTGTTGTGTTTTTATTTGAGGGCTCCAGACCCCATTCATGACTGTTAATGAGTTACTATAAAGTGGCAGAGCGTATAGAAATATTCATGATTTTTTGCAGCATGCTACTAGATGGCAGAAGAATACTGTCCTGAGAGTTATTTGGGCTTGACACTGTAAAGCAGATCATTTCACATCATCCCGTGTTGGACTCAGGCTATACCGTACTTAGATAGAATTCCATGCCCAAGGTGTTTAATGCATTATGGTGTTGAGTGTGCCTGGAACCTGTCTCTCCTACTTTGGATGCATGACAAGAATTAAACACAAACAGGGAGTCAGTTCATTGCACTGTATCAGTGCAGACTCTGATTAACATGACACACAGTTTTGGGCCCTGAAGGTAAAAATAAAAGTACAGGCAATGAGCACGCAACATGAAGTGGAAGCACGCCACGATAAACAAGAAGTGGACGTCCATGTAGTCTTAGTAATTTTAGGAGTGTAGACTGGACAGGTGGCAGATCAGCTGAGGTTACTGTTACACCATACAAAAGCTTCTTGTTCTTCTCCATTGCTTACCAATATATTGCTGAATTTTACCAGAATTTTAATAAGTGAATACCATTTTTTTTCTTATCCTACTGATGCTTTGCTTATTAAAGAACATATGCTGCAGTCTAATGTGAGACTGGAAACAAAACTAAAGAGATCTTAAGTCTCAGTGTATGGCACCTGTACCAGTCTCTTCTGACAGATTCTTCTTCTTTTTGTTTTTTTTGCATTTCAGTAACTGCATTTTGATGATAGCATAGACGAGTGCTGTAGACCTCCTTGCCAGCCTGCAGTTGCAATGTGGTTGCTTTTTTTAATATGGCTGTGAAACCTTTCCAGGAGAATGAGAATAGATTGGTTATACCATCCATTCTGTATTTCTTCCTAGAAGTAAGTATCATAATCAGGCGTTCAAAGCAGACATATTAAGGACATCGATTGCCTAGCAGCCACAAATTCCTCGTTCAGTGATTTTTCAAGCTACAGTATTGCAGGTGGGCCACGACTGATCTCGGATGAATCCCCTCAAAACCGCTTCAGTGGTTTGAACTCCGAGTTCATAACAGTATAGTAACAAGGCCAAATCCTAACATTAATAATTAGTAGCATTCGATATATTAATAATTGTAAAAAAATAACATAAAGAGCTTCTGTAAAGGCTGCCATATTATTTTTAGTTAATTTTACCTGCTACAGTTGACCAACAATAAAAATGAACTGCTTAAAAAATGCTCAAACTACCAGCATTGGCTTCAGTAACCCATCCCCAAATTTAACAGTTCTTCCGGCAGTGTTCTTAAAAGTAAAAAGTCGCAGATCACAACAGCATGATCAACAGTACAGGGATTCCTCACAGCCTAAAACAAATAGTTTTTTTTTCGTTAAGTGTTTCACAATTATAATAGAGTAATCAAGCAAACATCATGTAAATGAAAATTGTAATAAACCTCCAATACATTTGAATGTAAAATGAATCTAACTATAGAATGAAAGTGAATGATGTCCATTGAACTTGTATTAGTGGTGGGTTCTTCTTCTCAGAAAGTAACATTTCAGGTTTTTCGCCTGACAGCCTTTCTTTTCTCATCAAGTAAACGAAAATTTACGCTAAACAGTCTGTTTTACTCTCTACAGTCTGGCTTGGTGATGACAGAGATTTGTCTATCAATTGTGGAAGCTGGCCCGGACACAGACAGGCGGACACGTACATTTCACACAACACACGTTTATTTATACTATGTACAAGTTAATCAAGTGCCACACAAACCCCACAAGTTCCCAAAGTCCTGGCCACACAATGCCTTTCTTTAGACCGCCTCCTTCTGTCTTCTCTAGCTCAGTCCACTTCACTCCACTCCCGACTCTCGCCCTCAATGAAGGGAGGCGGCCCCTTTTATCATCACCCGGATGTGCTCCAGGTGGGTTCCCGAAATCTTCCACGGACACACCCCCGTGTGGCGGAAGTGCCGGCTGCATCCCTGGAAGCACTCTGGGTGTCCCTGCTCCTCTTCCCCCCAGCACTTCCTGGTGTGGCATGGGGGCGCCCCCTGGCGGCGACCACGGGCCCCTACAGGGTGGAGCTTCAAAGCTCTGTACCCGTGGCCCCCAAAGGAACCAGGGCGGTCACCCCCAGATGGTCTGGGGAAGGCGCAAGCCCTCCTCCGGTCCTCCTGGGTGTCCCGGCCGGGTCGCCACCCCAGCCACCTCTGACAATGCCCCACTGCCAGCAAAGACCATTCGGGAGGAGCGGCACATCCCGCGAGGGCAGCTTACCCCCGAAGCGGGTCCTACTCCTGAGGAGCCAGGGTCCGGTCCCGTTATCCAAACAGGCATAGGGGCGGAGCCACCACCTGGTGTCCTCCTGTGCTTTGCACAGGTCGCGCTCCTCCTCCGGTCCTCCTGGGCGTCCCGCCCGGGTCACCACCCCAGCCACCTCTGACACAATACACAGAGTGTTCTTCGCTTCTAGGTGGTACTTATAGGTGGGTTCGCAGTTGCGATACTACCGAGTGTGAAACTCCTCCAAACACTCCTTCAGCCTCAAGGAATGAACTGCAAACAGAGGACTTGGAGGTATTTGCTCCGAAGGCTCATCTCTGCACACTCACCCTCTGTTTTGCATCTTTTTTTATAAAATACAGTCATCTACTGACTCATGGCTCCATTGGGGACCAGCTATTTGGCTGTATGCCATGTTGGTCAGTCACAAAGTATACAGGTTATCGCAAACTGAAGATCTTTGGGTCTGCTGTGGGTCACCAGTAGGCACACTTTAACTGGCAGTACCCAAACCGATCTTCGAGTCTCAGTCCATGTAAGGCAGTGCTTCTCTGTCACTGTTCAGCTGCCAGTGGGACATGGTGTGCTGTTGTTGGTTTGTGAGGGAGTAGTTGATGGGCTGCCTAAGCCAGTGGTTCTCAGCCTCTGGGTCGTGACCCAGGTTGCCATTGTTGGTTGGACAGTGAGTCGCCTAAGCAATTGGCAGCACTGTGTGATACGTTTCCCAGTTGCTAATTTAGCTTGTTTCATCCAGAGGCACCCTGGTTCATTCCTGTTTCACCATGGGGACAATTTTTAGTGGGTTGTCACTAAATTTCAAAAGGCAAAACCAGGGTGCAGGACCATAAAGTTTGACTGGTGTAAGAAATGATGCTGTAGGCTGAATGTATTAGCCATTTGGAGCTGCCCCGATGAAAACAAAAGTGAAATGACCCTCCAAGTGTCACAAAACATATGAAACCATTTGAAATAATAATAATGAAAGATTTATTAGTACGACTGACTTCAGCAACTTCTAGAACATCATTACCCTTTTGTCTTCTTATGGCCCTCAACTCAGTAAGGCATATACCGGTATATCACTTCACTCAGGAGTAATTTTTTTAATTGGATTTCACCAATATCAATCCTTGTATCATTTGTTCAAAAAAAAAAAAAAAGCAAGATAATTATAATATTGGAGTTTAATGAATTTCAGTACCATTGCAGTACTTTGAAGTAACAATCAAAAAGAACATGGTTTTTACTTGTATGAAATGGAAATCAGGGTATTGTTCTTTGTGAAATTATCCTAAATGTCTTATCTCATTTGTAGCTCCAAATGACTTTGCTTTAGTTCCATCATGATTGACCTTTTCCTGACATATGTTGCATTTAGTATATCTTTCATCTTCCTACTTTAGCATGCTTCCACACAGCAGATATATTGTAATTGCCGGGGGTTCTGTGGAATTTTTCAGCCCATTATGTTAGTCTTCCAGCTGAATTTAAATGGATGTCTTGAATTATGAGATTGGGACGTTAGTAAAGAGCTAAAGGAGACTTTAAACATTGCTGTTGTGTGTACAACCGGCTCACACAGCCATGGCGGTCTGTCGTTAAACTTACTTTAACAGAATAAAGGAAAGTCATGAAGTGTAAGTATGCATGTACTCAGCTTACATTTGATCATAAGCATACAACTGACTAGTGATTGGCAAGTAGTACACCGATCTACTGATTATGTGTATTGAACAAACATGGGCCAGTTCTGATCCTCTACTGATAAAATGGTGCATCAGTGAAGTGGTTGCCATTGACATCAATGATTGGTTACCAGTTGCCAATGGCAACCTGGCAGCCATTAATGTTGAGCCCTCTGTGTGATTGAATGCCATCAGCTAGTCTTACAGGGCCAGTTGTGATTCACAAATGAGAACACACATCTGGGGACGCCCTGCTAAAAAGTGTGTAATGAATAACAGCAAAATCCTGCAGTGCTAAGGCTCAAGCCACAGGGCTTCTTCCTAAAACACCTGTCCCCCATTCCTCCAGTCCATGAGTTTAAAACCACTGCCAAGGTTTTAGGAAGGCAGCAAAAGATTCTGCTCAAAAGGCGTGACACTGAGAGAAATAAATTGCTTAAATTGCTGTTATCCATTCAGGAGCCTGGTAACACAAGGGAACTGAAGCTTAATGCTTAATTTGCACATTTTAAAGACAGAAGAGACAAACAGACACACACACATACACCACAGCTATAAATGTTTGAGGCATGTGTCTGTCTGCTGTGATATTTTTCTGTCATTTAAATTATTGCATCACTACATGACATAACAAGCAGCAAATAAGAGTTTAGCTAAGCATTGTTGTCTATGAATGTACAACGTGTTAAGATGCTGTCGCTATTTCATCAGGGCATGTTTGCATTTCCACTGAGACAGTAATGTTATCTTCTGTTAGTTATTCATTTAAACGTGCAGTCAGAAGGTGGATGTTGTGTAGCCTCGTCTGTGCATCTACTGGTGGTGTTAGCAGATTTATTGATTCAGGTGTGTTGAATACTGAAATCAGTCTCTCCTGCAGCTCTTCATTGTCATCTCTTAATGACAGTCTGTTTAATGGAGTGTGACACACTGTTTACTTCAAACTGATATTTTGCAGTTCACATTTTCATGAATAAAGCTGCCAGTTCTTTCAAGCTTACATTGACTCCTACACTATTGTCATAACTAAACACCAGAGAGCACACACATCACCTGAAACAACACATCATTCAAGTTTACCACTCGTCTATTGATGCCAACAAATCCCAGTGAATAATCTGATACAACAAAAATGTTTTTCCATTGCGCCCGGTTGTGTTTATCTTTAACACATGCAAAGAGCTCGATGCACACGCAACACGCATTTATATGTCTTTTCGACTGTTCATCATAATCAGAAGCTTGCTGTCTGTCGGACCAGGTTAATGAGAGCACCTCTGAACTGTGAGGTTTAAAATTAAAGCAATTATTGTGAGCGCCACCTCCATGGGGTGTTGGATTGGCTCACAGATATGACACTCAGGCAGCCACCTAGTTGTTCCCAGCCAGTTTTAAGCAAAATTCACTCATTGTTGTCCCCAGACATATATTTTATACGTCTAGCGTCAGCAAAACTACCCATCAGGCATCAATACAAGTTCATAGGTGGTTAGTGGGAGAGAGCTCCCGATGTTGTAACACATGAGAAAATTACTTGGTGTCCACCCACCCTAATGTGGCCCTTTCTGTCCTTTAAATTAATGAAGGGAAACTCTTCTAGTTTATAATGAGAGAATCCTCTAATCATATGTTAATTAAAAATTTTAATTTTTAACATTTGATTAGATAGTTACCTAGTCACAAGTACGCACATATTTAGATTTGTTTATCTCAAGGAGAAATAAAGCTTTTACAGAAGCTCTGAAAATAATAATACACTTTATTTATATAGTGCCTTCGCACTGAACCTTGCAATCTTTTCAAACGTCTGATTTGGCTAAAGGTAAGAGAAGAGTCCTTGAGTGGTATTCTGCAGGCTGTAGTCAACCAATAGTGAAACCGGGTTCAAAGATGAAATGCTGGGACACCAACTAGGTTGTCCCATTTAATTCTTTTATAAAGAAAATAAGGTACAGTATATGTGCGATGCCACCGCAAAACAGAAAATATAGGTGGTGGTCTTCTTTCAAAGGTTGTCGTTGTTTGGTTGAGTGTGTCCTTTTCTTTTGTGGAGCTCCGTTTTTCAGGATTGCATGATTTAAAGAGGCGTGCCTTTATAGAAATTGTCTCAGAAGGGGCGGAGTCAGTTACCCTCAGTGGGTGTGTTCTCAGAGCTGTGGAGGCAGAAACAGGTGAGAAGGTTAGTGGCAGTGCCTCACTCGCTTCAGGGTAGTAGTACATACTTGAGCAGAGCCCGGAAGGCCCCCACGGATGCACATGTGTGACAAAGCGTATTGCCATTGGTATATACGCCTCACCCAGTGGCATTTCCTGATAGACTTCTGCTTAATAATTCATTGACTGAAAGTCCTTAGTGTTTGTTTGTCAGAGAGAAAGAGTGTGCAGCATTGACCATAAGGGCACTCAGTTTTGTCTTCATTGTCTCCTCCTTTACTACCTCCAGGTGGTCCCGAGTGCATCCCATAACTGAGCTTGCCATTTTTATTAGCTTGTTGATTTCAATGGGCCTCTCCTAAATTAATGTTACCGTGATACATTGGTTACCCTTTTAACCTTGGACTTGTTTGCCACTTTGTTTTTTTAACGTTTTGACAAGAACAATAGCATTGCTGATTCAGGACTTCAGTATTTAGCTATGAGATGACAGTAGACTTGAAGTTAAGCTGGAATTAAGTATTGCATGGTAAACTTACTATGTGAATGCAGTTTGCTTATGTTGATTTGAGTTATAAAACATTTAACTTGTAGAGTGGCTTTCACTTGTCATCTTCCTTAAGGTTTCATAATGAGTTAGATGTTGTTGTTAGATGTTGGATTTGAATTTGTAGTCTTGTCATTTAAAGTGTAATGCTCTAGCCACTCCGCCACTAGGGCATTTAAGAAATAAAATTCACTTCAAGCTTTATAAGTGGTCAGTCAATGTCAGACGGTGTTGTATGTTGATCAACACATGTGAGTAGGAATTCTATAAGTACTTGGACAGTAATGACCCTCTAAATCTATAGAATTGAGACAATCGGATCAAGGCTTCTTGACAGGAATCGTTTCCATACTTGTCAGTCACATTTTAGTCAAAGAATGCTACTTAGGTTTTACACTTAATGTGCTGTTTCAAAAAGAATAGTTTTGTTTTTTCCATTTGTCAAACACTTAATGGGAACTGTCTTAAAAGTGTGAAGGAGATGGCTTTGTTTCTAATTATGTGTAGCAAGTGAAAAATTTAAGGCCAAAGGCAAGTGAGGCATTCATCCCAAATCTGAGTGGCAGCAAAGGAACATCTACGGCTGGTTCCATTACTATTTCATGGAAGCGTCTCATTTTCTGAGGTTAGTCATTTCAGTTTTTTTATTTTTTATTTTTCAATTGAATGAATTTTGAAAGGTGTGCACTTCACTCCTTCTTTTCTAGTTAAGGAGAAAATCGTCGAGCCTTGTTGCCACCAGACGTGACTGTGCTTGGTTTGTTAAACAACGTTTGTGTTCTGCTATTAAAGGACCTGAAATAGGGAGGGTGTGGTGTACACTGAAGTTTGGGCCACTTTTCAGAACAGTAAAAATTGCAGCTGCCTATACAGTTGTGCTTGAAAGTTTGTGAACCCTTTAGAATTTTCTATATTTCTGCATAAATATGACCTAAAACATAATCAAATTTTCACTCAAGTCCTAAAAGTAGATAAAGAGAAACCAGTTAAACAAATGAGACAAAAATATTATACTTGGTCATTTATTTATTAAGTAAGATGATCGAATATTACATATTTGTGAGTGGCAAAAGTATGTGAACCTTTGCTTTCAGTATCTGGTGTGACCCCCCTTTGCAGCAATAACTGCAACTAAACATTTGCGGTAACTTTTGATCATTCCTGCCCACCGGCTTGGAGGACGTTTAGCCCATTCCTCCGTACAGAACAGCTTCAACTCTGGGATGTTGGTGGGTTTCCTCACATTAACTGCTCACTTCAGGTCCTTCCACAACATTTCGATTGGACTAAGGTCAGGACTTTGACTTGGCCATTCCAAAACATTAACTTTATTCTTCTTTAACCTTTCTTTGGTAGAACGACTTGTGTGCTTAGGGTCGTTGTCTTGCTGCATGACCCACCTTCTCTTGAGATTCAGTTCAGGGACAAATGTCCTGACATTTTCCTTTAGAATTCTCTGATATAATTCAGAATTCATTGTTCCATCAGTGAAGGAAAGCCATCCTGGCCCAGATGCAGCAAAACAGGCCCAAACCATGATACTACCACCACCATGTTTCACAGATGGGATAAGGTTCTTATGCTGGAATGCAGTGTTTTCCTTTCTCCAAATATAGCACTTTTCATTTAAACCAAAAAGTTCTATTTTGGTCTTATCCGTCCACAAAACATTCTTCCAATAGCCTTCTGGTTTGTCCACGTGATCTTTAGCAAACTGCAGACGAGCAGCAATGTTTTTTTTGGAGAGCAGTGGCTTTCTCCTTGCAACCCTGCCATGCACACCATTGTTGTTCAGTGTTCTCCTGATGGTGGACTCATGAACATGAATATTAGTCAATGTGAGAGAGGCCTTCAGTTGCTTAGATGTTACCCTGGGGTCCTTTGTAACCTCGCCGACTATTAAACGCCTTGCTCTTGGAGTGATCTTTGTTGGTTGACCACTCCTGGGGAGGGTAACAATGGTCTTGAATTTCCTCCATTTGTACACAATCTGTGTGACTGTGGATTGGTGGAGTCCAAACTCTTTAGAGATGGTTTTGTAACCTTTTCCAGCCTGATGAGCATCAACAACTCTTTTTCTGAGGTCCTCAGAAATCTCCTTTGTTCGTGCCATGATACACTTCCACAAACGTGTTATGAAGTGCAGACTTTGATAAATCCCTGTTCTTTAAATAACACAGGGTGCCCACTCACACCTGATTGTCATCCCATTGATTGAAAACACCTGACTCAAATTTCACCTTCAAACTAACTGCTAATCCTAGAGGTTCACATACTTTTGCCACTCCCAAATATGTAATATTCGATAATTTTCCTCAATAAATAAATGACCAAGTATAATATTTTTGTCTCATTTGTTTAACTGTTTCTCTTTATCTACTTTTAGGACTTGAGAGAAAATCTGATGATGTTTTAGGTCATATTTATGCAGAAATATAGAATATTCTAAAGGGTTCACAAACATTCAAGCTCAACTGTATGTCTTCAGGCCATACTGCTATCTGCAGTTTTCATGTTGGCTTTCTGTACACATGTTTATGTAAAGAATGCCTCTATGTGCTTTGGGTAAATTCTGCAAAAAATAAATAGAGCAAAGACAGTGCTTGAGCAGTTCTTGTCACCAACATATTTCTTTTTAGACAAAAAATAAATAGCATCATGTCTGTGGTCAAAAGATATATTCTTGATCACTAAGGTCCCTTCTCTTTTTCTGAGGATTGTGCGTGAGATTACCAAACGTTTTGTCATGGTAGGGTCCGAAGGTGACCCTATTTTCACTTTTTGACTCTTTACTACATAGACCTGAACAGAATGCCCCTCTGAACTCTTTATTCGTATCAGCTGATCACTGTTAGGGTTGGCTGCTAGTGTAGTTACACATCCCACTTTTATTTACATCAATAAACCCAAGCAATTAGATGGAGAGATCTTTAGAGCTGTTTAGTCATAGATTAACTTAGGGTTTCCAACTGTGCCTCAGATATAAGAAGAGTGAAAATGCTGCCAAAATAACACAATA
Organism: Polypterus bichir lapradei; assembly: GCA_026402145.1. Taxonomy (NCBI): domain Eukaryota; kingdom Metazoa; phylum Chordata; class Cladistia; order Polypteriformes; family Polypteridae; genus Polypterus; species Polypterus bichir. The sequence goes on from JANRMT010062799.1 coordinate 7,381,930, forward strand.
TGCATAACAGACTACCAGGTGGGTCCCTGCCTTAGTATGTTGTTTGTATTACTGGCCTCAGGCCTAGTGCAGCCTGGGCCAGGTAGAAGCTGTTGTCACTTCAGGGTGTAGCTGCAGTGGTAAGGTGCTGAAACCATAAAATTGGAAATCTCCGACCGTACTTGATTTTAATCTGGTATATGTCGGCCCTGTAGGCAAAAATGATGGTTGGTTAAACAATGCTACATACCAGTTTTCTTTGGTTAACAATAGTATGCACATTTTTATAGCTTAAACAATAGCTACTGTTGCTAACTATCCAGAAGTACCAATACCACTATATGTTGATTAGAGACCAGTATCCCCGGAACACCTTAATTGTGAAACCAACTGAATACAAACATTTTCTAATGAAATAGGCAGTTCTGTTATCACAGTGTTACCAGATAACAGTTTGATCTTCAATGCAGGTAAGTCTTTTGTGAGACAGGTAAATATCCTTGTCCTATAAAGAGCTATCAACAATAACCTGTAACGGTGTTACTCTGGAAATTTGCTCCTTCACTTATCATTCCAGTCTCACACAAGGGGTGCTTGTTGCCCCTGCATCTCTTGGTTTTTCCATTTGCCATTTACATGTTTGAAAATAAACCTTTTATATTTTTTAAACACTGTATTTGTTTTCTTGGCCACATGGTCTAGCAGGGCCCTTGGATAGAATGATAGAAACAAACAAAATGCCTGTGTAAGGTAACAGCAAGATTTAGAGAGACCTCTTGACTTTACAGGCCTCAATCTTATTAATTTCTATTGGTCCTTGACATGTCTCTTGCACCTCTGCGTTTTGTAGTTCCCAGTGATTTAGCTCAGACAGACTTGGTACCCCCCACCTCACCCAACACCAGCACAGCTTTCAGTCAGCACCATGTTTTTTCATCTCCTCCACCTGTTCTCTCTTAGGCTAGTGGGTCATTTTCTGCTTTGGAATTTCAGTTCTGCGATACATGTATGCAGAAGTTTTATCTAATAAATGGACTGGATAATTATGAAAATTAAAAGTGTGGAGACAGTTTTACAAATAAAGATATTCTTTAATGTATTTATCACTCTATATGCTAAATATTACCCATTTTTTGCTCTCCACCAAACCGGGTTCTGACGTGTGAATGGTCCAATTGGAACAAACTTCTGCAGTGCCTAAGCTGGATATAAGGTTCTTTTTGTGCAAGCAGATATGGAGGGTCACTCAAGAGTATATTTCAAGACTTGGTTACACTCATAAGACAAACTTTTCCAGAATGTTTCTTAAGAAAGGAAGATTTTAATGAGACGATAAAAGTGCCTTGAATCTGGACCTAAACTGAGCAGTAGGAGTTTTCCACTTCATATCCAGGTTTCATAATTTCTTGCCATGTGCATTTCTGGAAATTATTATACCATCATCGTGCGATGACTGCTCTTGTTAGCATTCTTATTATTAAAGACCAACAGAAGTTTGGAGGTAAATTGGTAGTTCTTCTTACTAGCTACAATCCCAGAGAGTAACGATGTATTGCATGTTGATTAGCACATGCAAGTAAGAATTTCGCTGCACTCTGTACACATGACAATAATGACACCATGAACCTCTGAGTAACAGTGATTAACAACGTTCTGACTAATGATGTCATTCTTTAATGATGGACATACAATAAATAAAACTGAATTGTGTCAAAACACCCTTTGTAAGTGGTTGTATTACAGTATTAGTATTGTTATTAATGTGTTTCAATAATTATTAGTCAAGGTGATGTATGTATTGTGCTAATGTTAGGTTAGGTTACTTGAAGTTATGTTCGGTTAGCCTTAGTTATGTCAGGTCAGGTGTATACTTGACATGTCATTGCAGCGAAAATGTCAAAGAGGTAGGTTCCTAGGCTTTTTCTGCGTGCTGTGTACGGACTGCAGTGATACAGACGCAATGCCTTGAGTCCAAAATTACATCGTACACAGGGGCACGCCCATGCCCCCTTAATATACTGTACATTCAACTCACTTAATAATGAAATAGATTAACAACTGTCTGGTCAGAGCCATATGCCGTCATTAAGTGAGACATGATTATAATCAATGCAGACCTCATTGTCAATGTTTGCTGGGTACTGTCTTTGGAAAGTATTGTGTAATGCATGCAGTTATAAAATGCATTACTACAAATGTTTATGATGCACCATTTGCTGGAATGACAAATAGTTCTCTGTGATATGCCATTTGGTATGGAACTCGTAAAATCAGTGTAATGTTCATGATGTTCCATCTGTTGGAATGACAAATGCAATGCACTTTCTTATTTGCCATTTGGTATGGAATTCATAAAAGCAGTGTTACTGTGTATGATGCGCCATCTGTTGGAATGCCACATGCAATGCATTTTATTGCCTCAAATGTTTGTGATATGCCATCTGTTGGAATGACAGAGACGGCAGCTGAACGGACACAAAGACGCTTGTCCTTGTATTAAGGTGGATAATTGCCATAGAAGGAAGGCTAGCACATGAAAAGCTCCAGTACATTAAGTTGGATTTTTTTTAAATCATTACATGGACACAATTACTGTATGTACTCTCCCACGCTCATTGATGCTAGGACATTAGAACTACAGTGACCAATGCTGTAAATGCAGGTCAGCCTGAAATTGTAGTGCAAAAATGCGTAACTTTCAGGCAGGACTTTGGCTTCCATTAGTGTATATATTTTTTTTCTTTTTATGTCAAATACATTTCATGTTTTACTGCTGTGTGGTAAAATAAACCTGATGTCCGTAAATGAGATGAGATGTCCTCTGTTACATGAAATGCAAATATCATCAACCTTTTGTTAAAAATGTGACATGTATTTTATTGTGATGCTTCTCAGTGTTGTAAAATGCTTCTTTGTGCCCTGGGCATTGTGAAAAATATACTGCATGTTGTATCATGATTACTGACTGCATTGTTTAGTAAATTGCAGTATGTGCTTTCTAAGTGACAAATGCTTGTCATTAGCTGAGTATGCTTACTGTCACACTTGAAAATGTGTTTTTTTAACCAAATCTTTTGGAGTTTAGTGTCTATGTGTAGCAGTAGACTTCGTAAAACAGTAAAGGACTAACCTGACAACTGGCATGTTAACTGTCCTCTTGCATCTTGAGGTGACCTACATATACAGATGCACTCAGATTCTGAGTCACAGATGTGAACATAGGCTTTTGGCATTACAGGGCAAAAAATCACATGGTCAGAAGAGTCCCCAGAAAAACAAGTCTGCAGCCTTGGAGGTCCACAGTGGCTGCTGCTTTTCTTTCTTACCTTTTTCCTAAATTTTAACCTGTTAGTTGTGTTAAAGGACCAAACTTCTTTTTCCTTGATCTGAAGTGATTTGCTTTATTTTTTTTTACAATTCTGTTGTATTGTCACAGTGACCTTTGTCCACCTGCCTGCAATGGGAAGGTGGCCTGGTCTAATGAAACACATTTTCTTTTAGATCATGTAGAATATCGGGTTGAAGTGCATCATTTACCTGGGGTAGAGATGGCAGCAGGATGCAATATGGGTGTTGGCAGTGTGATACTCTGGTTAATGTTCTGATGGGAAACCTTGGGTCTGGGAATTCATGTAGATATGTTTTGGCATGGACCACCTGCCTAAAGATTATTGCAGACCATGTACACCCCCATGGAACAGTGTTCACTGATGCCAGTGGTCTCTATAAGCAGAATAATGTGCCCAGTCACATTTTTCAGTAATGGTTTGAGGAACATGACAAAGAGTTCAAGGTGTTGACTTGGCCTCCAGATTTTCCAGATCTCAATTTGATTGAGCATCTGTGGGATGTGCAGGAAAAACAACTCCAATGCATGGAGGCCTCACCACGGAACTTTTAGGTCTTAAAGGGTCTGCAGCTAATGTCTTGGCACCACAGGACACCTTCAGAGGTCTTGTGGAGTTAATGCCTCAACAGGTCAGAGATGTTTGATGAGGGACTTACACAGTATTAGTGAGGTGGTATTAATGCTGTGGCTGTATATCTTAAATATCATATTATATATATATATATATATATATATATATATATATATATATATATATTGTGAGCTGGAGAGCTGATCGTCGCCCTAGGAAAACACAGACGGCCCTAGGAAAACCACAACCCCCCTGAAACACTGACTACCCTCACATTGCTCCTTATCCGTGCACTATAACGCGTAATATAAGCCTCGTGCGGCACTCTGCTGACTTTAAAAGCCTTGCGTAGCGCCTGTCTTTTTTGGGGTATTGATTTGTTTTACTTTCTCTCTCTCTCAGACTACTACTACTGCTCCTGACGCGTATTCATTCGAAGAAGAAGGAACTTACCTATAATTGATAGACGAAACTGTCAACTCTGTTAAGGAGCAAGTTTGAAGAGAGAAATGTTTGTTTGCAGTGTTTGAATAAAAAAATCCTTCTTGTTTCTACGACCTCCTGTGTCTCTGTGCAAATCTGTGACCCAAGCGTGACAATATATAGTATATATATAATTTACTGTATATATATATATATATATATATATATATATATATATACACAGTATATGTATAGTAAAATGAATAGCCTTGACACACGTAAAAAGGTTTGGGGCAGCCATCCATATATTGTCCCTGGCTGCAAAAGGGTTTGGATACAGTACTCATATGCACTATTTTGAGTTCTCCACTGAACTGACTAGTGGAGGAAAGATGGCAGGTTTATAAGCCGAAAGACGGAAGTGATGTCATCTGGCCGGAACCAGAAGTGACTTCAGTCTAGGGGCTGGAACTGGAAGTGACTTCAGTCTAGGGGCCTGAACTGAAAGTATCGTTGCATCAGGCAGGTTTTCCCATTTTTGGCCTGTAAAGATAACAGAGGTAGGTTTAGTGCACCTTGCCACCCCCTGGCCTGGTGGGTAATTACCTCCACTTGGTCCATTCAGCTCACTCCTAGCCACATGTGTGTGACACGTGACTCAGCCCAGACCCAGCAGGTCGGGAGTGCCTGGCCGTGAGGTCGTGGCTTCGGGAAAGGGCATCAGCATTGGCCTGCAGTACACCACGACGATAAATAACCGAAAACTTGTAAGGCTGTAGGTCTAAAAACCACTTTGTGACTCGTGGATTCAAATCCCTGTGTAAGGCCCTCCACTGTAACCGGTGCATGGTTGGTCACCAGGGTGAACTCACATCCCAAGAGGTAATACCTCAGATGAGTAATTGCCCATTTAATCGCCAAAGCTTCAACATTCCTTGAGACAGAACAGAGACATTCCTGTAAATCATCTTGCACATTATATATTTTTTGAGCTTCTGTCTGTCAGTTTATGTGTCTGTCACTGCTTATTCTCCCTGCCTATGCCATCTTAGATGCACCTCTCCATTGAAATGCCTATCAGTCAGGTGTTTTAAGTTTTTTTTTCCCCCATAAGGGACTCTCAGTTTTCAGCAAGCTCCATTATTTTCTTATTGTAGCTCCTCTCAGTGTCAACTGAGCTCACAGGAAAATAAATACAGGGCAGATCTCTCATTTACTTGTAATGCTTACTATATTTAATTAAAAATGGACAGACTTTCTTCCTTTTCTCAAGTGCATTATTGGATAAAGCACAAACAGTAACAAAATCTTCTGCAGACTTGCATCTGAAAGCAAAAGCTCTTAGACGAGTTAAAGAAATCGGGTCAATGCTGCCTCCATTCTTTAGTTCTGAGACTTGAGATGGCCATTATATGTGTCCTTCTGGGTCCAGTCAATGATGTATTTGCAGGCTTTGCACAATAACTGCCCATCTTGTTCATTGTACATTTGCCGCGGTGCCGCACAGCCCTAACTGTGGCTGTCAGTGTTGAATTTTTCTTTATTTTGACAGCTGAAATGTTTCAGTTGTCTGGCACAAAACTGCCATCTGCTTTGCATGTACTCAACTCATGAACAGACACAGACACACTTTACTATAAAAACTACTCTACTTTTGTGTGCAACATGATTTGATGGACTTAACTCAATGAGGCATACATCTTTTTGTTTTCTTTTTTTATTTTTATGAGTGTGATGGATGGTTTGACAATTTAATATGGCAAAATAGGAGTAAACATACCATTCCATGTGATTACATTTTCAAATGGAAATTATGTTTTTATGGATAATGGATCGATGGATGGATGTGCAAATTCTGTCATTTCCTCCTTGATTCTGTGGAATCCATAGGGCCTCACAAATATTTTTGTGGAACTGAGCTGATCAATTGCTTTTTTCGGTTCTGTTATTGTAAAAATTGTATTCAAACAGATACTGCATGATGGACACATCAGTACAGAAGCTGGTCATCTTTTGGTTACCCCTGCATTGTCTTATTGTTTGGCTTCTGGTTATGAAAAACAGAAAAACGGTCAAAGGCATTCTCCACCCAAAAATGATGTATTTGTAGTTTGTAGTAAACACTACAACATATTTTTAAACTCAGGTTTTAAAGAGGAATGACAATAACAGAATACCCGATGGAATAGGAGACTATGGTGACCAACAATATCAAAAACACAACATGAAAAAAATCTCACATTACTCGTGCCACATAATCTGCATGTTGTGTTATCCAGCTGTATGCTCACAATGTTCTAAGTATTTGTAGATAGATAGAAATTGAACTGTATAACAGATAGATATATAACCAGTAGCGGGGTAGTGCTTTATTTGTACTTAAGGTGAAATTAAAACTTTACAGAAGCTCAAGAAAAATATAAAATTATACTTATTTATATATTTATATGTATTTTCAGAGCAGTAGGATTTTGAAGTTGTAGCATCTTCAGTACCTGCGTCACAGTCTGTTGCAGTTTATTTTAGGAACTGAGTCCCTGGTGGGTGCTGTCAAGCTTATGATGCATGAACAAGGTGTAAAGGGGGAAAGTGCAATGTTCAAGGACTTCCTACCACATGCTAGACATCTTGTCAAAGGCACCACTCAGACATTGTGGCACATGGTGTGTGTCGTGGCAGCCCAAAAATCGAGGCAAAAGATACTGCAGACCAGTGCTTTTTAAGGGGACTATTATTAATACTGCAGATTTACTTTTTCAAATTTTAGGCCTTTTTTTGTTGTGCTTTTTATTCTGTTGAGCTTCTATAAAGTTTTCATTTCCTGTTGGGGCAAATACAATATCTATCTATCTATCTATCTATCTATCTATCTATCTATCTATCTATCTATCTATCTATCTATCT
>JANRMT010062799.1:7426175-7462091 GCA_026402145.1 Polypterus bichir lapradei
TATATAATAATAAAATGACTTTTTCGAATGTTTGGCTCTGAGCTTTGTTAATTGTCTTTGCAAAAGCTCTTCTAATTGGAAACTGTTAACGTTTTAATACGAATGGCATATCAAGATCTCCTTTGTTGTCTAGTGTTATCCCCTGAAGATGGTACTACATTACCTTTCTTGGTAACATCCTTCTTTTTAGAGTAAGGATTGCCCATGTATTCATTTTGTTTGTTGATAACTCTTCATGACGAAATTCTTTAATAAGATTTGGACATAATACTGTATATCTTCTTTAATTGGGAATTTAAAGTTAGGAAGACTTTAAAATTTATAAGAGCTGAGAGTGCAGGAAGTGTGTCTGGCAAAAGCATTCACATGAATGATAGTTGAGAGGACTATGATCTTGTTTAAAAATGTTTGAGAGGAGGGCATGACTGGAAAAAATCTCAAAGCAAAAGTCTCATCTTGTGGGACTTGAAAAAAATCTCTCTTCCAAAAAGTCTTGTCTTGTCGAAGGATTTTTTTATATAATATATAAGATATTAGATATATAGATTGTGACTAGGTGGACAGAATACTGAGCAAGCAAATGTTAGTATATCAAAGATTTTAATTAGAAATTTAAAGGGACAAACTCTCCAAAATATAAGGAAAAGTTGGATTGTTTAGAGCCTTATATAAAACTTGCTGTGCTACCTACTAATTAATTAATGTAGACCTCAGCATTGTTATAAATGTTATATGTTTATTTTGTAATGCGTGAAGTAATAAAATGCATTACATTTGTCATTCAAGCAGATTGTGCATCCCAGACATTTTTAATAATGAAATACATTACTACAAATGTTTGTGGTGCACCAGTTGTTGCAATGACAGAAACACAGCAACTCGACAGACACACGGACAGTAATCCTTGTAGTTGCTGTGCTACTTGTCCAAGACTCCTTAAAATCTAAGTAATCAATGTAGAGCTCAGCATTAACATTTGCATTTGCACCATGTAATTCATTTGTCTTTGTTATATCCCAGTTGGTATGTTATTTGTAAAAATATTGTTAATGTTTGTGATGCGCCATCTGTTGGAATGATAAATGCAGTGCTTTTCATTATTAATAAATGTTTATGCAATGCATATGTCTCTATTACCTGCCATTTTGTATGGGATTTGTAAAAGAAGTGTTAATGTTTGTGATGCACCGTCGTTTGGAATAAGATCAAAATAGCAACTGGACAGATACACAGACACTTATCTTTTTATTGACTACAGTGGCAAATCATGTTCAGAATACTTATTCTGAGTTATAGTGCCATTTGTTTCCACCGTCCGGTAACCTGCTTTCCTGCCAATAGGTTGGATGGATTTTAGGTACTGATAAGTGATTAAAAAGGCAAATAAAATGTTAGGTAAGTTCCCAAAGGTATTAATAATGCAGATCCAACAGAACTCTGATTGACGGCTCTAGTGGAAATTTACGGGAAGACCATTTAGGACTGAAGCCAGGAAGAGCTCCTTCATACAAACAGTTATAGGACTCAAACCTCCAAGTGCTGGAGTTAAAGCAGAAACCTTGACAAGCTTTAAGAAGTCTCCAGATGGGATATTGGGACAGTTAAGCTGTTTGCAAATAGGTAAGTGACAGTTGGACTGAATGGTCTCCTTTAATTTGTCATATCTCTTATGTTCTTATAATGGTGGAAAGGGCAAACTAAAGTTTCAGTGGTCCCATAACTTTGTGGAAGTGAAACACAGCCGAGGATCCACCTGCTTTTGCATTGTAGAAAAAAAACAACCCTTCCTACATTTTCAAGGGAGATGGGATGGGATGAACCCTTGTAAAGTGTGCTCTGCTCAGAACTGAAGCCTTACTGAGGGAAACAGCTCCTCGCTGTTTTATGGACAGATTTCCAAGCTGTTATTTTTATTTAGTCCAAATTCATACTTCCAAGGGCCAGGCAGAGAGAAAAATGAGTATTATTATCACTGTTTTTTGTTGCAAATCATTTCAGCTGGTGTTAACAGGTCAGTATGTATCTTAGAGAGGTGTGATGGCTTTAAATAGTAATTGAACAACAAAAGAACCCTTTGAGTGTCATGCGACTCAGCTGTGGTGTTTTCATGTAGAACTGCTGGCCAGTTTTCCACTGCAGAGTCTTTTACAAACCTCCATCATTTGCTTCATTACACAATTGTGGGAGAGAGGCTCCGTGTGAACTCTGAACGTGCCTTGTGTAGGACAACATCGGGCCCTCACTTGAAGCAGACTCTTTTCAAAGAATGCCAGGCTTTCAAGTACAGCTTTGCAGCCTCAATCCATGAATCCATATTTGTTTTGTCGTACGCTATTCTTTACTGCATTAAATCACATTTTTCAATCCTCAAAGCATTGCCTTGAGCAGTATTACACATTGTATATGGTGTAATAACAAAATGCTAAAAGGCTTTATATTGTTTTACCTTGCTTTATAATAAGGGCTGCTTGTGTACTAGGTGGTGGCGTTATAATGCAGTTTTTAATTGGATTGCCAGTGTGCTAAATTTTGTTGCCAAGGTAGCTGTCAGGTGGAGATAGCACTCAAATGAAAGTCCCCTTCTGTTCAATTGTTAGAGCTGGACATGCTTGCCAGCCAGCCAGCCTTGACAGACCTATCAGGCTGCAACAGACAGGGCACCGTTTTTGTGCATCTTAAATAATTTTCGTATGATAGCAGCTTAATGAATTAGCCACTGATGTCTAGAAATTAAATAGCGTGTGAGTGTCGGAAACGAGACAGACGTCAAATGAGACAGAAGAGAATGTTACTGTAGCCCAAGCAGCCATAAATAGTTCTGAGCGTCTTAAATGTGAGGATGCAAGGAGCAATCGCAACGATAAAGAGGTGTTTTTATTTGACCAGGCTTGTCTGTTTATTGACCACCGTGCACATTAAAAGCTGAACTCTCCATCGTCCCAAAGACCTGCATGTTACTTAACTGTCAAGACTTCATTGTGTTTGCATCAGTGAGTGTGGTGCATTTCTTAAGTCAAGCAGCTTTAGTGCCATACCATCTCTACGCCGCATTGCAGCATACAGTGGCATGGAATAATGTTTACCAGAATCGTGGTGCGACATATACATAAACACTGTACAAATCCAAGACAGGTAAAGAAGTATTCTGTACTATAATCAGATACGTAAATATGAGGCTAAATCAAAAACCAATGGCAATTTTGAAAGTGAAGTGGCCACTGCAGTTGCTAGAAGCTGACACAATGTAACACATTTGCAATGGCTTATGGCTAGTTCAGACACACACTGCGCAGAGCCCCGCCAAGGTAAAACAAACATGGACACTCCGCTGTGGGCTTGCACCATTGTTAAACAACATGGCATAATCAGATTACATTGGGCAGAGGGAGTAAAACCTATTGAAAGTCACCAAAGGATGTTGGCTCAGTACGGAAGTGAAAACAGCACGACTCAATGAAATGTTCATGAATGGACAGGAAGGTTTAGAGCGGGAAGAACAAGTGTAACCGCTAAAGCCTGATCTGGTCAACCGTCAACATCATACACACAAGCCCACATTGACATGGCGAATACCTTCATCAGAAAAGATAGACAGATGATGATGTTACACATTTGGATATCAGCCATGGCTGTGCACCTACCGAAGTGCACGATGACTTGGGGTACCATAAAGTTTACACAAGATGGGTACCCAGACAGCTTACTGATCAGCACGAGCCAACAGGCTGCAGGTTTTTGTTTCAATAATTACTCTAATCATGGAGTCTTTGAATAGAGTTTATTGTTTAATTAGCTTGTTTTTTTCTTTTCTCCAGTTATTATGAGTTTAGTGTGAGCTGTACATTCATTAATAAAGAGTTTGCAGTTTTTTTGCTCTCTTTTGTCATTTTTCAGTTAATTTGCCTTTTATTCTTACAGAGTTTAATCCCTTTGGGATTAATAAAGTATCTATCTATCTGTCTATCTATCTAATAATGGCTGTTGACAACGACACAAGTAGTCATGGGAGGGATTGACACAGAACGATGAAATTTTTAACAGCAGAAATTTCAAAAGTGGATTTGATAATTATTATTGTAATGCAGCAAGTTCCACTGGGATAATTTAGTGTGGTTATTTATCTCTGTTTTTAAGATTAACATCATCATCATCTACTTTTGCAGGTGCTTGGCTTATTTAAGCCATTACTTCCTAATGGGCTAATTAGTGGGTCTGACACTGAAGTAGCGACAACCTTTCATCATTTGGAGTCATTTGCCCAGGTGTCTGCTTTGCTCCTCATTAATTGCCTTTAGTTGGAGACCATTAAGGGAGCAGAGAGGGTGAATAGGAAAACAAGAAAAAAGAGTTAAGAACTTTAAAGGATGGCAGCATTCCAAATGATTCTAAATTTCCTACAAATCTTAACTGCAGAATAAGAAAGAAAGAAAGAAACAGGAGCAGCTCATTAAGCTGTGGGATCGGTGCAAGATACTGACTCACTGGCTGTGAAACTGATTAGAACAAAAACCTGAAGCAGCAGGGGGCCCAGAACTGAGCTTGGGAACCACTGGTGCAGATTATCATTTGTCTCTGCGCTAGAGAAAACAAGGACAGAGATGGATGTTTTTAGTGCTTACCTTCCTGAATGATAAATAAAATGCCACAACTTTACAAACATTTAATGACTAGTTTTATTTCTGTGCAATTGTCTTTAAGTAAAGTAAAACTGAGACCTCTTCTCGAGCAGACTCAAACATGATAAAAACTGGACCTACAGTAGAAACTTTTCCCTTCTATGACAATTTTAAAGCATCAGCTCTTATAATCCAAATCGCAAGTTGTGTGTTGTTTGTATTTGTGTTGCACAGAGTCATGAATGACCATCGTTCTGAATAGGAAAGGTCCCAAATGGTTTGTGATGGGCCGTCGTGGGCAGCTTAAGCAAATGTGTTTGCTGTGCTGCGACCTGTGTCTGTGGTTGTCACAAAGGGAACAAGGATGACAATTGGCAGCGATTCTCTAAGGAGGAAGGGAGGACGATTGGCAGCGATTTAGGGTCACAAAGACAAAAAAAGGGCAAAATTAAGTCGCGAGAGACAAAGAAAAAAATCACTCATCTAAATGTTCTGCGTTGATGCCTATGATTAAGAATGAGAAACTCCTGACTAGAGTGTAAGGTAAATTATTTTTTTTTATGCAAGTGGGCATTTGAGTATGAAGCAGTGTTGTCCCCATGCGTAGCACACAGTCTTTTTTGCCAATATAGTAATACCTCAGCTAATAAAGTTGACTTGTTTCATGATTTTAGTTTATCATAAGAAACTTCATTATGTTAGGCACAGAAGGACTATGGAACCTTATTTTAAATATCGTATTGTTGGGGTGCATGTTGTCTCACACCTGCAATGCCATTGCTGCCACTCTGATTTTCCACAGCTTCTTCCAACGCGGCTCTGCGTGCACTCATCTGCCACGTCTACGACCTAGCACTTTCTGTCTGCCTGACTTGCCCAACTCTGTGAGCCAATCCAAGTCGGGATCCTTATGGAGACTCAGTGGTGTTCATGCAAGTGTTTTCAGATACCTTAAGTGCTGTCTGTCCATGCCTCTTCTCTTTCAGCACCGGTTCTTTCATGGCTGGGTGTTAACTGCTCTGATTCTGCTGCATGGCATTTCTTTTTTTATAGCTTCCACCCTCTTTAGGAAGTAAATTTTACTTCTGTATTATTGTGACATACTAGACAAATTATTTATTTATTACATTTAGTTATTATATTACTTTATAAAAATATTAAAACAACTGTGACCTCACATATAATAATTTTGTGTTCTGTGATAAAGGCTGCAGTCTGGTTCTTGGACTTGCACATGTGCCAAAGGATACCTTATACAGACTTTGTTATAGAAGGATAATCGGATGGACTTGTGCTTGGTGTGTGTTTTGCACTAATATTTTACATGTAGCATTATAGTGTGTAAAAGGCGCTATATAGCGCCCGACCCGGCACAGACCATGCAGAGGCACGTGTAAAAAACACACAGGCTTTATTATTTTCTTCAGCTGTGTGACACGTCTTCCCCGTGCCACACAGCCCAAACACAGTCCCAAAGCACACACTCACAGTACAATTCTCCACCTTGCTCCACCACTCCTCCCAGACAAGCTTCGTCTCCTTCTTCCTCCCAACTCAGGCTCACCGAGTGGTGGTGGCTGGGCCCTTTTATAGCCCACCCGGAAGCGTTCCAGGTGATTAACCACCTGGTCCTAATTGCACTTCCGGGTGGGGCTGCAGGCTCGTCCAGCCGGGCTGTGGGAAGCAGGCAGCTCCCCCTAGCGGCCACGCCGGGCCCCAACCAAGCTGTGGAGGACTCCATCTCCCATGGAGCCCTGCGGGTGGTTGGGAAAACACCGTCGGCCAGGGAGGCTGCCACCAAGCGTCCCGGGGGAGGTACTGGACTGTCTATGGAGGCTCCCCCGGAACATAAGCAGCAGGGGCGTCCCTGCCGGGCATGGGACCCGGCTGTCCTTCACAAGTGATAAAATATGCATAGCAAACATATCTTTTCTTGTAACTTTCTCTGTATCAGAGGAAACCTTTCACTATAATAGATGCTTGATTTGCTTGCTTTGCTCACCTCACCTCATAACGGGTCTAAACGATTTAAAAGAGAGACTAGGGGCCTCCTGAATAGGCAAATTAACCACAGGGTATGGGTCTGCAAAGACAAAAAGACCGTCACAAGGACATGAGTAGAATGATGATTAGGACTGATATACTGTAAGAACATAAGTCATGCCTAGTAGGGATTGGTTCAATAGGATAAGGGTAGGATAGCAGAGGGTTGAGGCACCTAAACTGCAGTGCCCTATTGATTCATGGGGTGTAGCAGAGAAGCAAAGGACCAGCATAAAACACAAAGATGGAAGGGCAACCTGACCATTTAAACACATTGAGTGTCTAGACTCCAAAGCAAGAGCAGTTGCTTACTATCCAGTTTATAATGATGTAGTGATTTGTTACATTTCATTTGTTGCTTCTGCTTAATACACTTTTGGGCCCTTAAGTTAGAGAATGTTAGTCATGAATGCATGAATACAAGTAGAAGCTTGCTATCTTGCTTTTTATGAACGCCTGTCTTGCCACCTAGAGTCTAGAAATAAGAAAAGTTATTTAGCTGCAGCTGTAGACTGGTGCTGCATCCCATCTACTCTTCCCTACATCACCAGTGGATCTTGAAGAAAATCGGATTTGATAGGAACTATGAACCATGGTTCTAATTAAATGCTGGCACATTTGTAGTATTTAAAGAGCATGGATAATAATGTGGTGCTTGGCGTGGCATGGAAAGTTGAAACCTGCCTCCTGTGTGTAGTTCACTTTATGGACAGATTTTCCCTGTCATTGCATTTTATATAGCATTCCTATGGCATTTGTGGCTGCCATCCTTTGATGTGGTAGGTTGGAATTAGCAGAAAAGTTGAGAGAAAGTGTACAGTCTGTATGTGGTAGATGGCCTGTGGGAATTTATATCATTGACGCAGACTTTGCCAAAGGATTCTTCTTTGGTTTATTAATTGTTTTGCATACGAGTGGAGACCCAAAAATGCCTATAACTGTTAAAAAAAAAAAAAAAAAACTATTATAAAACTTGAAGCAATTCCCCCATAGTCATTTTCAAAAATCCTTATTGAGATGCAATCCACTTGTCCTGGCACTTCATCCATTCCTGTTAACATTTTCTGTAGTGCTCTTTTTTTCTGTTACAAAAGCCTCCTACTTTTTTAGTGTTAGGAATGATGACGGCATTAAACTTCAGGGATGTGAAGTTCAATTCCTGATTGTAATATTTTCACAAAGGAGTTAAAATGGAGCAGGTCAAGGACAAGAAAGTGAATAACTTACCAGTTGGGGTGCTAAATACTAACAAGGTACAACTTGAGGTACAGTTAGGTCCATAAATATTTGGACAGAGACAACTTTTTTCTAATTTTGGATCTGTACATTACCACAATGAATTTTAAATGAAACAACTCAGATGCAGTTGAAGTGCAGACTTTCAGCTTTAATTCAGTGGGGTGAACAAAAAGATTGCATAAAAATGTGAGGCAACTAAAGCATTTTTTTAACACAATCCCTTCATTTCAGGGGCTCACAAGTAATTGGACAATTGACTCAAAGGCTATTTCATGGGCAGGTATGGGCAAGGCCGTCGTTATGTCTTTATCGATTAAGCAGATAAAAGGCCTGGAGTTGATTTGAGGTGTGGTGCTTGCATGTAGAAGATTTTGCTGTGAACCGACAACATGCGGTCAAAGGAGCTCTCCAAGCAGGTGAAAGAAGCCATCCTTAAGCTGTGAAAACAGAAAAAACCCATCCGAGAAATTGCTACAATATTATGAGTGCCAAAATCTACAGTTTGGTACATCCTGAGAAAGAAAGCAAGCACTGGTGAACTCAGCAACGCAAAAAGACCGTGACGTCCACGTAAGACAACAGTGGTGGATGATAGCAGAATCATTTCCATGGTGAAGAGAAACCCCTTCACAACAGCCAACCAAGTGAACAACACTCTCCAGGGGGTCGGCGTATCGATATTCAAGTCTACCATAAAGAGAAGACTGCATGAAAGTAAATACAGAGGGTGCACTGCAAGGTGCAAGCCACTCATAAGCCTCAAAAATGGAAAGGCTAGACTGGACTTTGCTAAAGAACATCTAAAAAAGCCAGCACAGTTCTGGAAAAACATTCTTTGGACAGATGAAACCAGGATCAACCTCTACCAGAATGATGGCAAGAAAAAAGTATGGAGAAGGTGTGGAACAGCTCATTGTCCAAAGCATACCACATCATCTGTAAAACACGGTGGAGGCAGTGTGATGGCTTGGGCGTGCATGGCTGCCAGTGGCACTGGGACACTAGTGTTTATTGATGATGTGACACAGGACAGAAGCAGCCGAATGAATTCTGAGGTGTTCAGAGACATACTGTCTGCTCAAATCCAGCTAAATGCAGTCAAATTGATTGGGCAGCGTTTCATGATACAGATGAACAATGACCCAAAACATACAGCCAAAGCAACCCAGGAGTTTATTAAAGCAAAGAAGTGGAAAATTCCCGAGTCAGTCACCTGATCTTAACCCAATTGAGCATGCATTTCACTTCTTGAAGACTAAACTTCGGACAGAAAGGCCCACAAACAGCAACTGAAAGCCGCTGCAGTAAAGGCCTAGCAGAGCATTAAAAAGGAGAAAACCCAGCATCTGGTGATGTCCATGAGTTCAAGACTTCAGGCTGTCATTGGCAGCAAAGGGTTTTCAACCAAGTATTAGAAATGAACATTTTATTTCCAGTTATTTAATTTGTCCAATTACTTTTGAGCCCCTGAAATGAAGGGATTGTGTTAAAAAAATGCTTTAGTTGCCCCACATTTTTATTGCAATCGTTTTGTTCAACCCACTGAATTAAAGGTGAAAGTCTGCACTTCAACTGCATCTGAGTTGTTTCATTTAAAATTCATTGTGGTAATGTACAGAACCAAAATTAGAAAAAAGTTGTCTCTGTCTAAATATTTATGGACCTAACTGTACATATAAAGACTTAAAAGTATTCTCAAGAACACAGATGATGTTTTCACAGTTGGTAATGAGGGACTGTCTACCAATGGCTCAAAAGCCTTTATCATTCATGTTGCTTGCCTGTCCAAAGTCCACATTTCGCTGCTGTAGCATAGAACTGAGAAAATGTAACATTTCAGTCTCTGGTTACCTCGCATAATAAGGTCAGTTGGTCACTTCAGACTTTCCTGCTGGTCTGTGACTGTTGAGGCCCTAAGCCTGATAACAAAGCAGCTACAGTAAATGGGTGTTTTTATTACATTGTGTTAACTTAAAGGCTGTGATAATGAAGGGCGTTGTGGACCAGCCAAAGATCTCAGTTTTAATTGTTATCCATCTATTTTTTCAGATTTTCAGTATGCCAGTCATTTCTAATGAAGCTCCATTTTGCATTTGACTGTTTTTAAATTCTGGCTTGTATGGTTGCTTCCTTACATTAATTTAAAAAGAGAAAATGTCTGCTTTATGAAAGGAAAAATTATTCAAGAAGTCTAGGCTTATCCAGAGGATAAAAAGTGCCATCCTACATATGTCTAGGTTGTCATTTTTAGGTAACAGACTCCAGTCCTTGAATGAAAAGGGTAATGGAAGTGGGGCTGAATACCTCTCAGTAATATTCACTTTGACAATAAGCTTTTCCGGTAAGCTGTCAGGCTTGACGTTTACTGATTTTCACAACAGCCTTCTCGTGTCAGAGCTGGCAAGTGTAGAGAAAGGGGACCTGGACGCCCTATTCATGAGCAAAATATGTAGTGTTACTTGTAGCCCAGAGAGTTCTGAAAAAACCTATTGACGTAAATTAATATCTGATGAGCACTCCCCGTCACAATACATTTCAGAACGAGCACGGAATTTGCAAATGGAAAGACGCAGAGTCAAGGCTCTGTCTTTTTCATCCTCTGTTGTCGTGCAGGTTAGACTAAAGTGCCACAATGTTTCCATCTACTGCTTCTTAATAATAATCATTAAAAAAAGAAAACCTTTTTAAAATTCAGCATTATAAGTGCATTGCTTTGTGTGTTTCTCTGGCCTTGGCTGCACATCAGATAATAATGCTCTTTGCGTTATTCTAGTGAAAAGAGTCAAGCTCAGGCAGTGTGTTTTTTTTTTTTTAAACGGGGAAAAAAAGAATTAAAAAGATCATTCATTCCATGGCTCTTAATGACGCAGGGTTTGACCTTTTTTTTTTTTTTTTAAAAAAAAAAAAAAAGAGAGAGAGAGACAAGTGACTCTGGTGAATCAGAATATGTTTTGTTAAAAAAAATAAATAAATAAGCTACCCATTGAATTTATATGCCATTCTTCTAAGTGCATCGAAGTCATTATGAAACTTTTACAGGAATTTAAGTGAGATGAAATTGTCATAAATGTAGCATACTGGTTTCATTGTAAAATTGACGTTTATACTTAAAATTTTTCTGCCATAATTCAAGAAATTTAAGATTTGCATTCATGGGGAACTGTGTGCACTCTGTATGAATATCAGTTTCCAAAATAATGAAACCTTTGCTATGTATGGTGGTATAGTTTGAAACAAGGGCTGGCTGGGGCACCTTAAAGTGATAACATATACTGTAGTTTCACTGATCTATGTTTCTTCTAATAAATATTACTTTATTTGATTCTGTTTGTTGGCCTCTGTGGTACAGAAAAAAAAGAGAAATGCATGGACTGATTTCGATTAAGTTTTGGGCTTTTTTTTTTTTTTCTTTTCAGACAACGAATCCATGACTTAAGAGTCAGGCCTATCTTACTTTGAAGAAATGCACCCCCGTGTAGTAGAGCCAGAATATGAATTACAAGTTAGTACAGTGAAATCTGAATTAAACGCGATGCTTCTTCAGAGAACTGAATTTTTGCATGATATTATATTTACACTGCTAAGCTTAGTACATTTTTTTCGCCATAAATTTATGACGTTCTGAAGCATTTGCATCCATTTCAGTCCTAAACCCTTTAAACTTGGCCCCAATGTTTTAGGCTTGCCTGTGGGACCAAATAATACTGAAAATTTTGAAAAACCTGCATAAAATAATTCATTTACTCATTGCTATAATTAAAAAAGTACAGTGTTTTTACATTAAATTGCCGCATAGCGTATCCCGATACCCCATTGCATTGTTTTCCTTTCTTCCCTCAAAGATGGCCACATTGTACCACAGCAATACCTGCCTCCCAGTTTTCTTGAATGTCCTGATTCATTTGTTTGTAATTTGATGGACAGACGGTTATCTACTATATGAGAGGGCTGTTTCAGCATTCAAAAGACACCACATTCCACTTTCTGTTTTTTGGTGTTATAATGTTATAATTTGGATACACAGTATCATTACTTTATCAACTATATATATATATATATATATATATACAGTATATATATATAATATATATATATATATATAGTTAGGCATGCATTACAATAACAACATTTATTTATATAGCATATTTTCATACAAATGATGTAGCTCAAAGTGAATAAAAGACAAAATATAAAAATAAGATTAGGCAATACTAATTAACATAGAATAAAAGTAAGGTCTGATGGCCAGGGAGGGCAGAAAAAAAATAAAATAAAATCTGCAGGGGTTCCAGGCCATGAGACCACCCATCCCCTTCTAGGCATTCTTTCTAACATAAATGATTGAAATCAGTCCTCATGGTTTACAGGCTTCACAAGGAAGAATTTGATGATGATTGTCATGTGGACCTCTGGCCTGCAATCCATCAATGTAGGGACTGCACAGTGCTTTGATCGGGTGATGAAAACCGCAGAAAGAACAGCAGAGAAAGTAGGGGTTAGAACGGATTTTGGAGCCAAGAAAAAAAAGTGATAATTAAATGCAAATACAGAATATCAGGCTTAACCTAAAATGTAGCTAAGAGAAAACCATGTTAAAATAATGAGTTTTAGCAGTTTTTTACGGTGCTCCACCATACTAGCCTGGCGAATCTCTGTTGGCAGGCTATTCCAGATTTTAGGCGCATAACAGCAGAAGGCCGCGTCACCACTTCTTTTAAGTTTAGCTCTTGGAATCCTCACCTCCCACCTACCTCTATGCCGCAAAAAATGTTGCTCAGTTTCGAGGACTCAGACAGCATTTCTGCAATATATAAAATCATTTTACAGTCCCTTCCTTTCAAAGATCCAAGATGACAATGGGAAAAGGATCTATCACGCAATGTATCAGAAAAGGAGTGGAAGGTAGCAATGCTGAGAACTCACTTGAGCTCCATATGCGCAAAACATACAATTATTCAACTGAAAATTATATATCGAGTGCATCTGTCTCACTTAAAACTGTCCAAAATATTTCCAGGGCAAGATCCAACCAGCAAACACTGCAATCAAGTCCAGCCTCACTGGGTCACATGTTTTGGGCGTGCACTAAATTAACATTATTCTGGACCACAATTTTTAAATGCCTGTCAGACAGCCATGGTGTCACAATCCCTCCTAACCCATTAACAGCTGTGTCTGGTGTACATTTTGAAATAAAGATATTTTATTATTGAAGTTTTTTTTTTTAGGTCTTTTTGTTTTATTACTTTATTTTACTCTGTAGCACTTTGAGATTGTTTATATAAAGTGCAGTATAAATGAAATGTATTATTATTATTATTGAAATATAGGGTGGAGCGAGATTATTTAAGGCTTTGTAAACCACAAGCAGTATTTTAAAGTCAATTCTGAATGACACAGGTAACCAATGTAGTAACATCAAAGCTGGAGAAATGTGCTTAGATTTTCTTTTCCTAGTTAAGATTCTAGCAGCTGCATTCTGCACTTGTTGCAATCGATTGATGTCTTTTTTGGGTAGTCCTGAGAGGAGTGCGTTACAGTAATTTAGACAACTGAAAACAAAAGTGTGAACTAATTTCTCAGCATCTTGCAATGTTATAAGAGGTCTAACTTTTGCTAAGTGAAAAAATGCTGTTCTAGTGATCTGATTAATACGTGATTTAAAATTTAGGTCAGAGTCAATAGTTACCTCTTTAAAAGTGAGGTGAAGCATGAGTTGTGACTGGAAAATGAAACCCTAAAAACGTACCAAATATATTAAAGTGGGAAAATTTTTCAATATAAGAAAACATGCCTTCTCTGTTTCTGTATATTTGTGCCAACATAAGTGATGTGGAAATAGTTATTTTACCACATATTCCTGTACCGTTTTTCTTGAGGTGAGGATAAGTTTTCTGTTCACTTAGGGTAGCTGGGACCATCAGCAGTTGTCTTTGTGGGCAAAGTCCTCACATATATACGGAAGTAAATCAACACAATACCAAGCATGTGGCTGGAACGGTTTAGTGTGATTTTATCTTTTGAGAGAAATGGTTTGGATATGTGAGTTTCCAGGGTGTGAAAATAAAATGATGAAAAAAAAGCATTTACAGTTTCCATCGACCTCCATACTATAACCAAGATACCTTAAAGTCACGCTTAGGTTGGCAAGCAGTGTGGCATACTATGTGTCAGAGCCATTTGTCAGTTAGTTTTGTGTTAAAGAAACGTTTTCTTAGTATCTGTATATTAGCGCAGAGTCAATGGGAGGTTCTATTAACCTCCACAAGCTAAATTATAAATGGAATATTCTAATTGTTTCGTGTCCCTCTGACTATAGAGTAGCTCAGTTTATGATCCGCCCCACAGTTGGTAAGGCGGCACGAAGGACAGTTTCAAACGGTATGTACAGAGCGTCTGTGCTTAATGCACTAAGTGAAGCCTATGTCAGTTTGCCATTGAGAAATAATACAACCATTAAGTATAGAAAGTTTAACACGAGAAAGCTAAGATTGTAATGAAACAGAGAAAGAACCCTTTTTTGCTGTTTATTCTGTGTGTGTAACAACTTTTTTTTCTGAGTTTTATGATTTGCTCCTTTTTATATTTTTACTGAATTTCGAATTTACAACACTCACTCCCATAAAAACTTAAAAAAATGAAGACATGAGAAGGAATAAAGGTAAGCATTTTTTACACTCATTTTTTCTGTTACTACAGTACAGTGTACAGTACAGTATATTTATGTCCTTTTCTTTTTTCTCAGGCTTAGATTTTGTGTTTTTATGTTCTAGATTATGATTTTGCAAATGTGTTAAGATAGGTAAGTGACTTAGGCTAGAGTGTGTTTCGACTTACACCAAAATTCGGGTTACATCACTGTTGTAGGAACGGAACTGTGTCGTAACCCGAGGACCCCCTGTATACAATTTAAATTTTTTTTTTTCTTTGGAATTGTTTCAATTTCATTATTTGCACTTTTACTTTAAAGCTTCAGTAAAAACAATATTTTTTGGAGACGCATTGTGACAACGCAACGTATAACTGCCCATGAGTGAATACTGTTTCTGTTTCTCTAATAAATAATCCAACTTTTTCTAATGTTTGTCCCTGTGATTTATTGATTGTCATAGCAAAAGCTATTCTCACGGTAAACTGTAAACATTTTAATGCGAATGGCATATCACGATCTCCTTTGGTGTCTAATGTTATTCGCGGAATATATACATTACCTTTCTTGTCGCCTGTTAAAATTTACATCGCTTCTCTGTGATCATAAATATACACCTGACTGAAGTGTTTATTCTTTAAAATTAAACTTGTTGTTGCTTTAACTATTGCGGGACCACAGATTCTCATAGCGTATGGTCTATTATTGTGTAAATCCACGTTTTGTGCATTGAATGATGCGAATGCGAAACGACTTTGTTGTCTACTCTTTGTCTTTTATTTCCGACCTCGATTTGTCCTGCTGTTTTTTCAATTACACCTGGTTCTGATGATTAATCACCTTTTGTTTGCGTTAATGCGATCTTTACTATCTTGTCTTTGATACCGTAGCGACTGACGTGATAAAGTGTCACAAAAGGTTTACTTGATTAATCGCCGACTTCATAATGCCAAACACAACTTTCTAGCACCCTCTCCAACTCCTTCTCCCCCGGGTCTCGCCCCCCCTTTACCACATCAATCAATACCCCGCTATCAGTTTTCCGTGCTGTACTCCGCCCTCCCTCAATCAGACCTAATAGTCACTTAAAACCAAAAAGGCTTTAACCTGTCTGGGACGCTACAATACTTTCAAATTTTACTGCTTTCATTTTCTGTACCTTTCTCTGCATGTGTATCGCGCCATCGTTTGTTTGAGCCTTTCGAATTCCACTGCTTTCATAATCTCTTATCTACCTTTTTTTCTCTCAAACGCCTTTGGGTCTCTATTCTCTGTATTGCCCTTATACGCTTTATATGTGCTGAAAGCACAGAGTCTGTTTGTGCTACGTACTTTTACTCGTTCTTATATGATATCTTTTGTAAGTAGGGCGTGTCTTGCAAGAATCTCATGTTCCATGTCCCCACGAGATGGCCCTGGGAGAGCATCTCGCGGGTCTTTTAAATGTCTTCCAAGAACTTCCAAGAAGATCACATATCGTCGCCGTGCTTTTCATTTCCAGGTTTTTTTTTATAATAGAGAGACTAGCTGTCCCCCGTGACTCTGCCCATGTATTAGTGAAAAAGGACAGTGAGGAGGGCCCTGCCTGGCCCCCCACTTCTGATGTCATACTTCCCCCTCCCCTCGGCACACAGCTTCTGTCTTGGATTAGCACGAATATATCGCTCTTGCAGGAGAACTATGATTCTTAGCACGATGAGAGAAGTCACAAAATCAACCGTAATGTTCAAGCAAGTTACAGAAATAAAACGATCTAAATCTGTGAAGTATATATATATGAGAGTAAGAGAGAGATTGAGATTAGCACTTTTGTTATGCTTGTGTTTATCATTGCTATGGTGTTGCTACCCAAGAATCACCAGGGGCCTCATGCGTAACGGCATGCGTAGAATTCACACTATAACATGGCGTAAGCTTATGCACAAAAAAATCCAGATGCATAAATCTGTGCATTTGCCAACTTCCACGTTCTTCCGCTCCATAAATCCCAGTCAGCGTGAAAAGTAACGCACGTGCACGCGCCTGCTGTCCCGCCCCGTCTCCTCCCAGAATTAGACCTCTTTGAATATGCAAATCAATATAAATAGCCCTTAAGCTCAGTGTTCTGTGAAAAGGCAATGGCAAAAGCACGGGGGGAAATAGAAAAATTTCAGCGAATGCCAAGTGAAGGCAAAGAAAAATGTACTATTTGTTGGTTTAAACAGTGGTATAAACAACAAAAGGAAGTTGTCGAGTGACATAGAGTGTCAGAGAAACTCGAAAGCTCAAGTTCACAAAGTCGCACAGTGCCCGAAATAAAAAAAGAAGTTGTCAGATATCAAAGTCGCTGTGAAAAGGTGAGTCGTAGCGAGTGTCACATGAAAGTTTATTTGGGTACAGAGAAAAGAAAAAAAAATAGGGACACAGCAGGGAAAAAAGCACGAAATGTCAACTTTAATCTCGATATTTTCAATTTAATCACGTAGTATATTTTGTCATTGAAGTAGAACATCATAAACTTCATCTTTAAATCATTTAATTTACTAGTTTCTCAAATCCCATTGTAACTAAAGTAGCAAGTTAAATATTTTATTTTGTATTTGATCTTCTATTTGCTCTATGTGTGTGAATCACTACGTGCTTCCGGGCTTTCTCTTCTTCTGACAGGACATAGAAACCATTACATTCATGATATTACAGCTCTCTGAATAATTAAAATACTGAGATGTATAAGTGATATCATTTTCATGATGATAGGAGTTAAAGGATGTTATTAAACATGGGAATACAGTGGTGGAGTGATTGTGCGTGACCTTTGATGAAATAATTTATTGCAGCAGTACTATCTCCTTACTTTTCTTTCTCCAAATACCAAACCGCCACACAATCAGCTCTGTAATAGATGTTAAGCCACCTGTAAGCTTAAAACGGCAATTCTTCAAAACTTTTAAGAGCATTGAAATATCTTCGTAGTACGTGTTTAATTATTCTGTCCTTCCAGTGTCATGCCAGTCCCAGCAAGCATACAGTGCGAGGCAGGAACAATCCATGAACGGAGCACCAGATCCTTGCTAGCGCAGCGACATCGTGTCCTCGCATCTTTAATTATTAACAAAAGAAAGGGTAACTACACTGGAACAGTAGCACTGCTTTGACGCTGGGTGCCCCCAGTTTGCTAAACTGAGCGCAGAACTTGCGTACACAAGGGTACCATGGAAATGTGCATGGCTTTACGCCAAGTTTAGGTTTTATACATCACAATTTGAACATGGCAACAGGCTTACGCAACATTTTTGTGCATACGCACCATTTATGCATGAGGCCCCAGGACAGCATTTTAAAGGTTGAATTAACTCCCGAGAGTTATCAAGTGTGCTTCTTTAGTTGACTTTAGTGTTCTGATCTTTGGCAACGACTTTCCAACTTTCATTTCTGGTTATTGTTTTGACTTGGATAAAAGATAGGACTGTAATTCTGGTAAGGAACTTTAGCTAGACTAAAAATGACAAATTGACAAAAACGACCCATGACACTTATTTATTGTAAACTTGGCACAAGCTGATAGCAGTGAGAGTGCAGCATTGTAGCGGAAGGTCATGTCACGTTTGACGAATTTTTCATCAATTTTCATTTGTTTTCTTCAAGTACAAGATTTAATGGAGTCAGAAGTAATCGTCTAGTCTGTCATATGCTGCGACAACCAACAGATGCTCATGAAGAAGTACAATTAATCCATGCAATGCAGAGATGAGGAATAAGTAACATGGGTGTTTTATGTGGCGCTGGCTCAGTCAGAAGAATTGTCTTTAGTCATTGACACACCCCAGTGCCACACTTGTTGGCAGCATTGTGATCTATTTGTACTTGTAATGGATCATAAAATGTGGACACTGAGCAACTCTTTTTGTTCTCATTAATTTTTGTATTCTGAGTGTATTTATGTTTTCTGTCAATGTGACTGACACAGTGTGAATCTGTCAGTTCTCCTCATTTCATATTCTGCACCTGTGGAACAAGATTCTGTTACGTGATGAGCCTGGAGTGTAAATTCCTGCTTGAAAAGTGAAGGAGATAAAAGTTTCTCATTAACGGAGATGCTGAGGCCTTTTGATTTGATGTAATTGTTCGTTAAAGTGCATTGTAAAGATGTTCATTAGCCCCACATTTAAATGGAGGCTTTGGCTTTTGTTCTTATCACCTAAGTATTATTGACTTGGCTGATGATCTTGACAGTCTTTATTTACACTCATTCTAATGGGATGTTGGGCCTCTTTTGTGTCACCAGTTAAACTTAAACGCACTTCTTTGGAATGTAAGATTAAAGTAGAGAACCTGAGTGCAATGTACAAAATACACACAGACAGCCACCAGCTGTGTCGTCAAATGTTGAGCCCCAGGACGCTCCTCAGTGTCCATTGCTCCTTTAAATATCTTTAAACTTAGAGGATGGTGGGGTCTTTCAGTTTCCAGACCATGGGACCCATGGTGATCATAGCATGGTGGGATGGGGGGATTTGACAGTTTCATGAACAGCAGCCCTCAGTGTCTAGCTGTGCTAGTCGAAGCCCATATGGAGCACTAGGTTGTTTCCCGTTTGCCCCTTTGTGCTTTGTCAAGGGTGCTCCCCGATGTCCATAGCATGCATTTAAAAATTATTAACCTTCCAGGAAGTTGGGGGTCTGTCCCGCTCAGTTTCGAGACCATGTACCCTTTTGTATTAATTGCATGGCAGAATTGGGGGATTCAAGAGTTTCTTGAGTGACACCACTTGGTATTCAGCAGTGCTGGTCAAGGCCAGTATGGAGTTCTAATCAGTTTTCCGCGTTCCCCTTTGAGTTTCATCATTGGCACTCCTTGGTGTCACATTCACATATTATTAACTTTTGAGGATGGTGAGCAAGTAACACACCATCTGTGGTCTAGCGACCCATGTCCTGCTTACAAAGGAATCGAAGCATATGCACATCTGAATCTGTTCCTCGGAGAGTCGCAGTCAGGGCAGCTGATGGAACGGTTCTTACAGATGACACTGCAGTTGTGACTCACTGGGCTGGCTACTTTGAGCAGTTGTTCAAAGCTGATCCTCCAGCTAGGACCTTGGATATCTCTGGGTTCACGGTTCTTGAGGCTGATTCTCCAATTAGCTGTGAACCACCCAACAGGATCCCGAGTTGTTTCGTCATGTAGTGGGTGCGGCAACGCACTGTACCAGTGGATGCTCCCCAACTTGACTTGACTTGATTTGAGGATGGTTGGACCCCCTCTCAGTGCCCATAGCGTGCACCTCTTGATGTTCACAGCATGGCAGGATGTGGGATGGAAGGGCATTTGCCTAGGTCTCCTATTGGATTGACTGTCTCTGTCAGCCAGACTGGGAGTCCAACTGAGACCCCTGTGAGGCATCAGCTAACTATTGGGCTATTGTGCCACCCCAGCTCTTGCTTGGTATCCCTTAATGTGTTAACGTTGGCATCACTTGTATGCTTTATAGAGACTCAAGCAAGCACACAGATTTGTGGCACAAGGAGAATGTGAACCGTAATTTGTTAAATACGCTAACACTCTCAAGTAAAAATTTCATTGACAGTACTGATGGGCATCAAGTGCGGCATGCCCAGGATGTGATAAATTAAAAAATCATTTCCTGTCCTTTCTCAAAGACTGCTGGCTTTGTCATTCTCCTTGAGGGATTGTCATGTGATCTACATCTAAGATTCAGTTTAGACTCATTTTCATTTGCTGTTTTATCTTGTCACTTTAATTTGCTTTATGATCCTGACCAGTTTATGCAGAAGGTTCTGTGGATAAGCTTTGGCTTACAGTGCTGCACCTTCACCTCGGTCCTCTTTTTTATGCACTGCTATTATATTCTCTTCATCTCTTTCATCTTCCTGTTTCGTGTCCTCTTCAGTAAACTGAAACTCCTTTTCGTTTTCAGTAGACAGAGCCCCGTGAATTACAAAATAAGAGCATTTTTAAGACACTTTTCTTTGTTCCGGTCCTTGTCATGCACTCTAAATGATGATTTTAAATTTCTTTGAGAGCCTTCTGTCTATGCTGTGTTGTTAGAGTTCCATTTCAAATTAAGCCTTGGTTGAAATTTGATGTGAAAAATAATAAATACAACCAAAGTTACAGTTTATTTAATGAACTGAGAAGCGTCAAAAGAAAAAAGGGTAAATGGGACATTGGCAAAAGTTTGGATACCCTGCTAAATCAATACAGTCGGCCCTCCTTTTCTGTGGGTTCCACATCCATGGATTCAATCAACCATGGATCGTAAATACTTGAAATAGCAAAATATGAGGAAAGTTCCTGAAAGCAAAACTTGAATTTGCTAAGCGCCAAGCACTACACTGAATCCATGTGAGTGACGAGTAAGCATACCCCACTGTAGCCTCCTGCCATTTCAGTATCCTCAGTATTTCTCCAGCACTTGTTTTTTTGAGTATCATTCATCTAACCTCACCTCACCTTACCTTGCCTCACGTCTTGTTCATTCGTTTGCTACTTGTATTGTGTGCAGTGTATGAAAGAGAAAGAGAGAATGAATTTTCTCTATTTGTTATGGTGTTGGATTGGTGCTAAAATTTTGACTTCTGTATTGAAACCAGGTTTCGGATCTCAGTACCAGTAACTAATCGGTTCCAAAGCAAATAATGGATAACTCTAAATACCCCCAGCTTACTGCAGTTTTCCTGTTGCACTGAACCCCCACTTATCTCCCTGGTGTGCCATGCCATCACTCCTCAATAAACACCCCTTCCCTCTTTCCAATCATGTCAAGGTACAGTGGAACCTCGGGTGACCCAAACTAATTTCCCCCATAGGATTGTATGTAAATACAATTAATCCGTTCCAGATTGTACAAACTGTATGTAAACATATTTTTTTAAAGATTTTTAAGCACAAAAATAGTTAATTATACCATAGAATGCACAGTGTAATAGTAAACTAAATGTAAAAAACATCGAATAACACTGAGAAAACCTTGAACAGAGAAAACTAACATTGCAAGAGTTCACGCTACAGCCTTATGAACCGCTCACTGTAAACACTTTTTTTTAATGAGTTTTAAACACAGGAAAAAAAATGGAAATTTGAAAAATCCTTAATTTATACAAAAACTAGCCATAAACAACCAAGAAAACTAACCTTGTATGAGTCGAGTTCTGGTGAGGAGGAAGAACTAGCCACTTGTAGAAGGATAGTTTGAATCTTCCTGGCTTTCTCGCTTAGCATCGCCTCGCTTACGCTATCCCCTGCAAGATACTTCTCGTTCAACCACACTAGCAACAGTTTTTCCACCTCTTCTAGCACTTGAGGCCTCTGCTTGGTTAACACTGTAACTCCTTTTGCAACATCAGCTGCTTTAATGGCCTCTTTCTGCTTTAGAATAATCGAAATTGTAGATTTTGACTTCTTGTACTCGGTGGCAAGATCAGTAACATGAATGCCACGCTCATACTTTTCAATAATTTCTTTCTTTAATTTGATTTCAATTTTCTTCGAACCTTTCTTCTCACCAACACCACCACTCTTCAGTTGCTTAGAGGCCATGATTAATTGCAAAATTAATGCAAAAGCACACGAAATAGAACACAAAGAGTTCACAGCGAATGCATGCACATCTGACTGAGAACAATGTACAGGGAGAGACTGAACACGTGCGGAAATCATCTGTGCGTACAAGCCGGAAGGGAAACTGGCTTGTTTGTCACCCGAGTGTGTGGTCATGAACAGATGCAAAAGTTTGGTGAACTTTTTGGTCGTAACCCGATTTGTATGTGTTTGGAGATGTTCGTGACCCGAGGTTCCACTGTATGTAGTTTCTTTCCCTGAAGTTTACAAAATGGATGTTTTTCCACATGGTCCCTCATAAAGTCACAAGGGCATTAAAGCAATAGGGGAAGTGGGGGATGTCCTCCATAACTTCCCAATCACAATTCGCTGTGTCACTCTTCATGACCATGTCCCTCTTGCGCTGCACCATGCACCGCACTGAAGCAATAAATCCATGTAAATGTCGTGATTACCTTGAAGCAATTAAAGGGAGGGGGTCAATTGTGAAGTTCACAGTGCATTGAAGTAATAAAGGGGTGTGGGGGGGGTCCCTCTGAACTCCCAGTTGCACCACACTTCACACAACATTCTTCAAAGCCACATCTCAGGTGGACCATGCCATCCTGATGCACCAAGCACCACATCAAAGAAATAATGGTGTAGGGGTCTCCTGTGAAATCACAGTCACTTCATAGCAACATGGTGCGGTGTCATTGGGAATTTGTAGCAACGTGGGAGGGGTGTCATTTGGAACTGAAAGAAACTGTGACGTTTACATCCAGCTCCGAAAATACCAGAATGCTGGTGCCATACCGTTTTTAATTTTGTTTTATTTTTCCAGTTATGGTATACAGTACACCCCCAAAATTCGCGAGGATTACGTTCCAAGAGCACCTGCGAATTGTGAAAAACCGAGAATTTTGGAGTGGTTAAAAAATGCCTATTTTCATAATTTGAACCCTAAATATGCCCTCAAAACACTTTAATTTAATTTCAAACTCAGCTTATTACATTACCTAAAAATAAAGAATGTAAAGGTAAACCTGTATACTGTACTGCTATGTCTCCCGCAGTGCTAGAATGTAAAATGCCGATGTTACTGCTATATGTACTGTAGTTCATGCAAGCATGTTTTCATTGCCAGAAGCCTTTGACGGTACTGCTCGTTTCGGCGGCATCTTGGGGCTTTAAACCTTAAACTGCCACATACTTAGGGGTTAATGCATCCCTGGATGCCAAATACTTTTTTGCTGCACTTTCAGTAAACGTCACGATTAACAAAGAAAAAGTGAAATTTCAATGGAACACATTTTTTTCATGCAAAGAGCATCACAATTACTGCAACACTGATCATTTTACACACTGCTAATGAACTGTAAAAACTATTTAAAAAACTATTGGAACAATATGTACAAAGTGCAACTGACGCCATGGATGTAAATCACCGAGCCAAATGCTCTTGAACTGGCTGCACGCAAACACAGAGGTAAGCGCTGATGCTTACAGGCTCGTCTAGTGCAGCGGCTCAATCCCAGGGACAGTGAGGTTGCAGTATTGCAGGGTGTCACGCTTGGGTTACAGAATCGCACAGAAACACAGGAGATTGAAGAGACAGGAACTTTATTCAAACACTTCAAATAAACATGTCTCTTTCAGAAGTAAAACGAGCTGAGTATGCAGTTAGTTCTTGATTAAAGAGTAGACAAACATCATAGGGGAGCACAACCCCCAAAGCAATCAGCCAAAAAGGACAGGTGCTGTTCAGGCTTTTAAGTAAGCATAGCATCGTGCAAGAAGCATATCATGTGACAGAGCAGCCGCAAGTAATCCCAGCAAGTAAGGGAGCAATGTGAAGGTAATCTATCAGCGTTTTTAAGAGTGGGTTTTTAAGGTGCGTCTATGTCTTCTAGGGGTGCGTTCAGCCCCCATGCTCACAAGGGGCTGGCAGTGGTCATGAGCCGGCTGCTTAACGAATGTACAGCACTGACTGATCAGCTCCTGCGTGCTCGCAAATGGCATTGGGAACTGAGGAGAAATGAATAACGCTGTAGCGGTCTGGTGCTGGTAAGATTCACAACGTCGAGAAGATGGTGATTTATTTATTTTTATGGTGGAGATTCCAGGGACTCACCCAGCATTGACCCGACCCGTGCGCACTCACAAACAGAGACAAAAACAAAGCAAACCGGTAATCAAACAGCAAATAAAGAAAGTAATGAAAACAAATGAAATAAGAAAACGATACTACCCCTGTTCCCCTTACACACAGTAAATCATGATAAAGTTCATGAAAAATGGCAACGGATGAAATGTAATGATGAAAATAGATAGTCCAGAGATCCGCACGTTGAATGGGAATGTAAAGATAGTCCTACCGCTAGTTCCTGAAATGGTGAAGACGGGTGGATGGGTTCAGGAGCGCTCCTTTCTTTGCAGGATGGCCATGAATCCACTTACAGTCCTCATGTACACAGGCAGATGGTAGACAATCCAGATGTCAACCACAAAACGATCCAGGAAAAAATGAATAAGTACAGATAACCCAACAGAAGGCAGACAGACAGGAACTTGAAACACAAATTACAAAAACTTTTTTTTTTGCTTTTGGTCACCGGCCCCCTTTTTAAAAGCCACGCTGACATCCTTTGACCTCAACAGCCCCAGCACCCTCAGCAGAAGACCATTCAGAGGCACTGCAGGGACTGATGGGAGTTGCAGTTTCAAATTGTATTGGCTGCTTTCACTATCCCAAGCCGCAGTTTTCTCTACAATTTTTTCTGGTCTCTCTGCAGTACAGTATTGCCACGAAAAAGCCATAAAAATTGCAGAGGATATTTGCAGTTTCCGCTAACAATTATTAGTTAGGTTCTAAGAAAAAATACGCGAATGACTGAGGCCGTAAACTCTGAACCGCGACTTCGTGGGGGTCTACTGTACCACACAACCCTAATTTATAATGATATTTTCTACATGTATTTGTGTTTTAAATATCCTGTTTCAGGTCATTAGATGAAAGCAATCTGTAAGTGCTGAAAGAAAGAAAATGTTATGTTGTTGCTGACGTGTGCTTTGTAGTTAGGCTATAATGGTTGCGTTGGTACTTAACACATATGAATTTTTTCCATGTAATTATTACCATATAACAAATATTTGCAGATTAAAATTGTATTAGTTGTTATAAGTAATCTAGAGATGATTTAAAGTATACGGGAGGAAGTGTGTAGGTTATATGCAAATAGTATACCATTTTATATATATGGTACTTGAGCATCTGTAGATTTTGATATCCACGTGAGGTACTGGAACCATTTGTCTGTGGATACTGAGGGACAACCTTATTAATAACACCCACTTTAAAAAAAAAAAAAAAAACTCCAGCTTGCAACAAAGTTTTTTTTCAGTCATCTGTGAGTAATTTAAATCATTCATTTGGACATTTTTCCTTGCTGAGAGCTACTATCTGCAAGATACTCCGGGTGTACCTTTCATCTGCCAAAAGGTTTTGAGTGATGTTTAAGTCTGGAGACTGTGAGGCCATTCCAAAAGCTCCACCTTATGTTTCTTGAGGTCTTTCATAGTTGATTTCAAAGTGTGCTTTGGAATGTTGACATCCTTTTTTACAGCTTCAGTTTCTTGAATAATATTGAAGATTTGTTGACATTTAGTGATATCCGTTCTTCCATGAATTCCCACGATGCTTCATGTGCCACTAGCTGACAGCACACAACCCCAAAACATAAAACATCCACCCTTTTGAGTGGGTAAGGTGATCTTTTCTTCAAATACTGCTCCTTTTTGCCTCAAAAGAAACCTTTGTCCATTTTAACTTCATCCATCCATCCATCCATCCACCCACCCACAGCACTTGGTTCCAAAATGCGTCTGTCGTATGTACAGTAGATGTTGTTTTCTGTGGGGAGATTGCAGGCAAGGTTTCCTTCTAAGTGTTCTTTCATGAAGGCCACATCTGTTTAAGTAGTGCAGCAAAGTAGAGCAGTGCACCATCACTCCTATCTCAACCAAATCTGCCTGCAGGTACCTTGCAGTCATACGTTGGTTTTGATTTTCTCTTAAGATACAAGTAAGGATCAATTCAGAGTAGGGTTACATGGTAAAATCCCCGATTTTAAAGCGATCCAGTTGCCAGCATTTCAGGATTTTCGATGATAGAAATAAACGTCAGATTTCCTCTCAATCCCACCCCTTCCCTAGATACTCGCTATTGACTCAATTGACTCAGGCACCGCCGCGAGTGGCAGCCTTTCCAGTAGCTCCGTGTATGACTTTATCTTTCTACCTTTTTTCTCTATTTTTCTCTATTTCACTGTTAACTCCTACCACTTTCTTTTATGTGGACTTGTTCCCTGGACACTTTTTACTACTTTTTACTACTTGGACATGGATTTTTACACGCTGAGACTCATCTATTCAAGTAGCCAACTTCAAGCGCTGAGAACAAATGCCCGTGCTGGTGTGGTTCCCTGTTTACCTGACGAGGTAAGAAGGTCATATCGTGGCAGCAGAGCCGGAGCTAAGCTAAAAGTGAAGCGGCTTGCGAAAAAGTGGCGTTTCAAACCTTCGGTGCCTTCTGTGATCCTGGGAAATGTGAACTCACTACCAAATAAGATCGACAAATTGGCCGCGCTGGTGAAAAATGTCAGGACCTACAGAGAATGCAGTTTGTTGTGTTTTTGTGAAACGTAGCTAACAACTACCATCCCAGATGCTAACGTGGAGCTACCCGGGTTTAGCACAGTTAGAGCGGACAGAGACGCAAATACCTGCGGGAAGCGGAAAGGAGGAGGATTCGCTCTCTCTGTGAATACAAGATGGTGCAACTCTGGACATGTAAAAGTCAAAATCTCCACTTGCTGCAGGGACATCGAACTGTTGGCCGTAAGTTTGCGGCCCTATTACTTGCCCAAAGAGTTTGGACACTACATTGTTGTTATTGTTTACATCCCTCCTCACACAGACGTGGAGATAGCAGGTGACATCATCCATTCCGCTGTTGCTTAACTACAAACACAGCACCGTGAGGCGCTTGTGCTAATCTCTGGAGACTTTAATCATGTAACGCTGGATAAAACATTACCTGCCTTCTCCCAGTATGTGTATTGTAACACCCGGGGAAATAGGACTATTGACCTACTGTATGCAAACGTTAAAGTTGCATACAGCGCCACCCCACTGCCTGTGCTTGGGAAAGCAGATCATAACCTGGTCCTGCTTCAGCCTCACTACAAACCAAGAGTGAGGGCACTACCTACAACCACACGCTCATTCAGTTAGTGGTCCCCTGAGGCAGAGCAGGCTCTGAGAGACTGCTTTGGAACTACGGACTGGGATATCCTGCAGGGATCATATAGTAAGAACATTGAGGAGGCTGTTGACTGCACTACTGACTACATCAACTTCTGTATGGATATTGTAGTTCCAGTAAGAACAGTACGCTGCTACGCTAACAACAGGCCATGGATTACAAGTGACGTCAAGGGCCTTTTGAACCAGAAGAAAAGGGCTTTTAAAGGCAGTGATCGGCATGAGCTCAAGCGCGTGCTGAAGGAACTCAGAGTCCAGCTCAGGGCGGCAAAGGAGCAGTACAGGAGAAAGCTGGAGCAGATGTTGCAGAATAACAGCATGAAGGAACCCAGAATTACAGCAGCCCAGGTAAGCAGAGAGCTGAGGAGACTTCATGTTAACAAAGCAGTGGGTCCAGATGGAGTATCGCCAAGAGTGCTGAAGGCCTGTGCGTTGGAGCTGTGGAGTCCTCTACAGCGCATCTTCAACCTGAGCCTGGAAAAGGAAGAGTCCCGAGGCTTTGGAAAACATCTTGCATCACTCTAGTCCCAAAGGTATCATGTCATAGTGAGCTGAACGATTTCCGGCCTATCGCTTTGACGTCACATGTGATGAAGACCATGGAGCGGCTGCTGCTTCACCACCTGAGTCCACAGGTCCGCCACGCTCTCAACCCTCTGCAGTTCGCATACCAGGAGAAGGTGGGAGCGGAGGATGCCATCATCTATATGCTACACCGATCCCTCTCCCACTTGGACAGAGGCAGTGGTGCTTTAAGAATTAGGTTTCTGGACTTCTCTAGTGCCTTCAGCACCATCCAACCTCTGCTCCTTAGGGACAAGCTGACTGAGATGGGAGTAGATTCATACCTGGTGGCTCGATCGTGGACTATCTTAAAGACAGACCTCAGTATGTGCGTCTCGGGAACTGCAGGTCTGACATTGTGGTCAGCAACACAGGAGCGCTGCAGGGGACTGTACTTTTTCCGGTCCTGTTCAGCCTATTTACATCAGACTTCCAATACAACTCGGAGTCCTGCCACGTGCAAAAGTTTGCTGACAACACTGCTATTGTGGGCTGCATCAAGAGTGGGCAGGAGGAGGAGTATAGGAACCTAATCAAGGACTTTGTTAAATGGTGCTACTCAAACCACCTACACCTGAACACCAGCAAAACCAAGGAGCTGGTGGTAGGAGGCCCAGGCCCCTCATGGACCCCGTGATCATCAGAGGTGACTGTTTGCAGAGAGTGCAAACCTATAAATACCTGGGAGTTTAGCTGGATGATAAATTGGACTGGACTGCCAATACTGATGCTCTGTGTAAGAGAGGACATAGCGACTATACTTTCTTAGAAGGCTGGCGTCCTTCAACATCTGCAATAAGATGCTGCAGATGTTCTATCAGACGGTTGTGGCGAACGCCCTCTTCTACACGGTGGTGTGCTGGGGAGGCAGCATAAAGAAGAGGGACGACTCACGCCTGGACAAACTGGTGAGGAATGCAGGCTCTATTGTAGGCACAGAGCTGGACAGTTTGACATCTGTGGCAGAGCGACAGGCGCTAAGCAGGCTCCTGTCAGTCATGGAGAATCTACTGCATCCATTGAACAGTATCATCTCCAGACAGAGGAGCAGCTTCAGCGACAGACTGCTGTCACTGCCCTGCTCCACTGACAGACTGAGGAGATTGTTCCTCCCCCACACTATGCGACTCTTCAGTTCCACACAGGGAGGTAAACGTTAACATTATATACCTTCATTGTTATCACTCTTTAATTTAATATCTATCTGTCTATGTATGTATGTATGTATGTTGTGGAAGACTGTCCACTGCGTAGACTTTACAAAACTGCATGCTTTGACACAATTAGGACTTCATGGGAATTGCCTCCCCTTATTGCTCACCTATCAAGAAGGACATGGTGTATTGTATAGCACACCAAGGAAGCTGAAGTAAGATGGGAAGTTTTGAAGTTATCTGTTTATTCTTTAATATTATTTCCCAATCTTATTTGTTATTTGTAACTTTCTCTTGTAAAGTACTTTGACTACATTTTTTGTATGAAAATCTCCTATATAAATAAATGATGTTGTTGTTTTTTTGCTTTGGAACCACTTTGGTAGTGATAATGACCATTCTGAAAGCGGATATTTTTTGATTCAGTATAGTTTATTAATCCCTGAGGGGATTATCAGAGTTGCTATACAGTAAGTACCAGACAGGTGTTTAACAAAACCAACAGAATATTACCCAGAATGGGGATGCTGTCTAGTTCTAGTATGGAGTTCATTGACTAGTGTCTGCTAGCCAGGTGACCCTTTTGATTTTTGATTTGATATACTTTGCTAATCCCCATGGGTAAATTGTCTTTTTGCATGACCTTTGGGGGTCAGAGCACAGGGTGCGCTATTGTGCAGCGCCCCTACAGTAATTTTCAGGATAAGGACCTCACTCAAGGGCACAATGAAGTAGGATCCCTTCTGGTAGTCACAGGATTGGAAACAGCAACCTTCCATATACCAGAACAGATCCTTAGCCTCAGAACCACCACTCCGCTCTGGAACTTCTTACAGAAGCAATGCAATACTGGGACAGTAACTTAACCCCACCAGTCTTGGTCACTGTTCTCAAAATTCTGTTTAATATACACCCACCGGCAGGAGCCCATCGGTAATTAAAGAGACAAGAACAGATCACAGACTTGATCGTAGCCAAGAAGAGGCTGAGATGCAATACCGACCTAAATATTTTAGCACCGATCCAACACTAATCCCATTTATCTGTTTCAAAGTCTTTGGTAACAGGTGACCATTTCAGCTGCATTAGGTTATTCCAGATCCAGAGATCCTCTGTAGTCCCCTTAGGAACTGTGGAGCTGATGGTGCTTTTCATTCTTTTCTAGTGTGGGTGTGTGAGGCTGAAAGGTTTCGGTTGTCTGCCTAATCCTGGTGAGATAGGCCGTGACCTCCCTTGACCCTGTGTTGGAATTTCTGCACCCGTAAAATTATTGATTAAATGTTGGGATTGCTGAATCAAAGCATCTTGATCTTCATTTCCTTTGCAATCTCTATTGCTTTACAGTTAATTAATGAACATTAAAATCGTTATTTCAATGATTAAAACTGACATTAAAAACAACAGGATAGTTAGCGCTAAATCCAGCACTGGGTTGGAAGGGGTATAATTATTTTGTCAAACTAAAAATGAATAAATAAAAAATGACTGCCTTCACAAGTCACCAGAGTGTCTCATTCAATTACTTAGAAAAACAAAATTGAAATATGAATTACACATCTGTCTGCAAAAGAAGAGCTTTGTCCTAATGGCAGGGATCCAGATCGAAGTGAAATGAATGTGCCGGGATGCAACATATTCAGTCCGCCCACTCCAAGCAGATATTTAAAAAGTGAAAAGAGAACCCTTTCATTATAGTCCGTACCTAGCAGATGTGGGTTTTGTGTTTTAGACCTGCTGCTGCTACTGTTAAATGAATGTTGATACATAGATGCACTCGTGTCTTTGTGCTCGATTGCCTTTCTCTTCGTATGCTTTCCATATGTTTCGATGTCACATGTCATTAGCAATTCAGCAATTACAAGAGAATAAGAGGCAGCCTGCAGTTCTCTTGAAGAGATTTCTTTACTGATGTTGTACTCTTAGATCTGAATCTTGCCCACATGACAATTTTAAGGTTTTATTTGGAGTTGCAGTTACTACTAGTCCTAAATTTAGTACTGCGTTATCATTAACAGTACGGTAAATATCTAGGGTTATAAATAGTCACTTGTAGTTAGTCACTAATCTTTCTCAGCCACGTCTCAATGACTGATTTTCAAAAGTGGTGTTAGCTGCTGTGAAATAAGAGCCGATAAACCTGAAAAGGAATTTGGGGTCCTAAGAGGGGGAAGCCCTGTATCACACTGAGAGGCTTTGAAAGGGTAAGTAAATCAGTTGCAGTGCCTTGACGTGTTCTTGTTAGGTAGGCTGCAGGTCAAATGATGACATCTTCCTGCTGCCTTCCTCTTTTATGTCATCAGGAATGAAAGGGAAGGAGTCAGGAAGGACCGGCACCATGGTGATGTCACCCTTCATTGAGTATTACTTCCTCTGTCCTGGAAAAGGAAACAGTAGTAGTTGCTGTGCCCATAAGAATTATTTCTGAACACTTACAACTCCTCTTTTTGTTCAGTGCCTCCTGATACATGGATACGAGAAAACCCACATGTAAGATATACCAATCGACCTGTCTTGAGGTGTAGTTATACATGCTATCAAGCTGTTTGGCGTTCCTCCCTATTTTTGATCCTCTGGACTAGTGTTGGATCAGTACTAAAATTTTGACTTTGGTATCAAAACCAGCTTTTGAGCCTTGTTACCGGTACCAAAACAATTCTGAAGAAAATAACGGATAACTCCAAAATCCTCATTTTACTCCAGCCTTCTAGGTGTGCTGCACAATTGTTGCCCTCCCTGATGCACTGTGTCACACTACACACCACTTCCTTCTTAATGCCTTTGAAGTTCTAATTGCATTGAAATAATGATGGTTGGAGGCGACATTCATGAAATCCCAATTTCATCAAAGCGTAGTTTTTCTTTTCACTCAGCTCCTTCTCTACCACTATGAATCAACTTAGCAACCCCATAACTGTGCTTGCCTCCCCTGTCCATCTGTTAATCTCACCATCCCTTTTCCCCTCACTTATGAATGAGACCCTGGGGCACTTAAACTCCTCCACTTGAGAAAGTAACTCACCTCCCACTTGGAGAGAAGAGTCCACTTTTTTTCTGCTGAGGACCATAGCCTCAGATGTGGAGGTGCTGATCATCATCCCTGCCACTTCATACTCAGTCACAAATTGTCCCCATGTGTGTTGGAGTTCAGTGATTACCAATGTGATGTTATTTTCAATCCTTTACTAGCCCTCTATGGACTTTTGTCAGAGGGAGAAAAATGACAAATTTCTATTACAATCGAGGATATTTAGACTCTTTAACATTTACAGTGAGTCACACAATATTTTAAAAATGTGAAACAACTTTTCTTGTTCATTATGTACCTCTACCTCATGAAGAAAATCATGTTTCTTATGAACAGGCTGAATTAGGATGGCTTAGGCTAATTCAGATGTTTTGTAAATAAGGTAACTCCATCTCAATTCCCTGTTTTTTCCCTCTACATTGTCATCTATTTTTGCAAGATTTTCTTTCAACTCTACATCAGAATTACTGCTTGCAGATACCTCTTGATCCCTCACATCCTGGTTCAGTTTGTCTGTTCTGCGGTGTGTTCTTTTTATATCCACCAGAAGTTTGACTGTCTTCTGCACTGTGCTCTGACGGTGCTCTGCAGCCAGATGTGTCGAGGTGGCAAAAGTTTGGGGTGTTGGTAATGGTTACTGACGATGATAAGGCCCTCCTTAGTTTGGATTCTCCACTTGGAAATGGCTGAATTTTCACTGCTGGCCTCATACCAACAACCACTGGTGGCCAGGAAATCCCAGCTGATTGGGGCCTCAATCTGTCTTCTCAGCCTCACTGTGTGGTGGGCTGTGACATGAAATTGACACCAGCTTAGACTTTAGCAGGCCTTTAAGTATTTTTTTTTTTTTTTGGAATCTGACCCTCTCTTTTGTTTCTTCTTCATGTTTTAAGTATTATTTGTGCAGTTCCGCTTAAACAATTAAAATGCAATTATTAAAATATTAAAATTATTAAAATATCTCAAATATAAAAGCAAATGTGCTGTCAGAATAATGACCAAAAGACATCATGAAGGTTTGGGGCAGCCACCCTTATAATATTCCCTGGCTACAAAATGGGTTTAAATAATTGTGATATGTCCACAAGTCAGAGTCCAAAACAGAACTCAAGCCTTTGAGTTAAGATGGCAGCTTTAAAGGCTGGTTAAGGAAGTGGCATCATCTCTAGGGCTAGAACCGGCAGTGATGTTGTCTCTGGGGTCGGAACCGAAAGTAACATCGTTTCTAGGGCCAGAACCTGGTGGGAATTCCCGAGAGTGGTCTGCAAGGAATCGAGAGAGACAGTCAGTGCACCCCGCCTCCCCCTGGTCTATCATGGAATTACTATTACATAGACCCTTTAGCTGCATCCTACTCGCACGTGTGTGACAGTGCTTAGCACTGTCTTAGGCTTTCTTCTCATGCAACGGACAAGACCAACTCATGTTGTTTTTCGATAAGTCATTCCATGTAAGGTACAAAATCCATGTACATCGCACTGGCTACCTAACAAATCTAAATTCCTGCAGCTGGTGAGAGTCTGCATGGTGGACAGGCCTAGCTTCATTTTCAAATAATTTCTTAATTTAAATTCAATTTTGTTGTTAATTGAACTCCTAGTTTAAACAGGCTGTTTGCTGCACTGTAGCGGTGCTATTGTTAAGTTATGACAAGTGTGTTCTGAGATTTTCAGGGAAGGAAGACAGAAGTTTTGAGGTCAGTGCTAGGGCCGCTGCTATTTTTAATATATTTATAATATATGCTATTTTTAATATATATAAATGATTTAGATAGGAATATAAGTAACAAGCTGGTTAAGTTTGCAGATGATACCAAGATAGGTGGATTAGCAGATAATTTGGAATCCGTTATATCATTACAGAAGGACTTGGATAGCACACAGGCTTGGGCAGATTTGTGGTAGATGAAATTTAATGTCAGTAAATGTAAAGTATTACACATAGGTGTGGTATAGTGGGTCCACAGCCCTCTCAGCAAGGGCCAGTTGTTTTGAAATAAATAATCACCGCGCTCGCAGCTTAGTGAGGGGGCGTAGTGGCTGTAGCAGATCTCGGGGTGATCTGCGGTGTGGACGTTTCTCACCTAGTGCACAGGTGGGAGACTGCCCACATCTGTGATTGTTCCTGAGGCTGCTAATGTGCTGCAGCTGCTATGGCCCCTCTCAATATAAAGAAGCGCGAATCGGTTAGGAAGAAAAAAAATGGAAAGAGAGAAATAAGTACGGAGGTTGCAGGAGGAAGCAGGAAGCAGTGAGGAGAAAGAGCAAGTCGGTGCAGCAGGAAGCGAGCGAGAGCAAGCTCGCAGCAGCTGAGTAGGCAGCCTGGGTGTGTGGCCAACACCTGGGAGAAGTAGTAGTAGTGGTTGTGGTCGCTCCCACAGAGTTTGTTTCGGAGGGCAGGAGTGACAGGAAGGCGCAGTACTCTCCGCAGAAGGTAGCGGGAGTCGGGACTTGGGACGTGGTGTCCCCAACGTGAGAGCCTTGGCCGTTAGGGGAATCCCAAGGAGCTGTCTGGAGGAGCCGACCGGAGCCAAGGATCGGTAAGGCAACTGACAGCAGAAGCAGGCACTGAGAAGGTCAGCTGCAGAGAGAGCATCTCACCTGCTGTAAAGCCCAACCGGGAGAAGCAGGTGAGACGCTAGTTAGAAAGAGACACCGGGGTTGGCATTGTTTTAAAGACTGCTTCCTGATGAACGTTTTAACCTTGTTTTAAAGGATTGTTTTTTCGTATTTTTAACCTCCACATTTTCTTTTATGGATTATTTATTTAATGAAGATCTTTTGAATCACTGCACTATTTAATTGAATACTTTGTTTTTGTTTGACTATTTTGTAATAAAAGCACTTTTGCACTTTTTACATCATCCCCTTTGCTCTATTCTTATTGCCTCACTGTCTAGCTCATCGGTAGCATTACCGACAGTGTTGGGTTCAAGGGCTCCCGAACAACGGATGGGAGCATGGAGCAGAACCCACATCGTTACAATAGGAAGTAAAAATGTTAGGTTTGAATACACAATGGGCGGTCGGAAAATCGAGAGTACACCTTATGAGAAGGATTTAGGAGTCATAGTGGACTTTAAGCTATCAACTTCCAAACAGTGTTCAGAAGCCATTAAGAAGGCTAACAGAATGTTAGGATATATAGCACGATGTGTGTAGTACAAGTCACAGGAGGTTATTCTCAACCTTTGTAATGCACTGGTGAGGCCTCATCTTGAATACTATGTGCAGTTTTGGTCTCCAGGCTATAAAAAGGACATAGCAGTGCTAGAAAAGGTCCAGAGAAGAGCGACTAGGCTGATTCCAGGGCTACAGGGGTTGAATTATGAGGAAAGATTAAAGCAGTTTAAGCAAAAGAAGATTAAGAGGTGACATGATTGAAGTGTTTAAAATTATGAAGGGAATTAGTACAGTGGATCGAGACTGTTATTTTAAAATGAGTTCATCAAGAACACAGGGACACAGTTGGAAACTTGTTAAGGGTAAATTTCGCACAAACATTAGGAAGTTTTTCTTTACACAAAGAACGATAGAGACTACCAAGCTACCAAGGAATAGGCTACCAAGTAGTGTGGTAGACAGTAAGACGTTAGGGACTTTCAAAACTCGACTTGATGTTTTCTTGGAAGAAATAAGTGGATAGGACTGGCAAGCTTTGTTGGGCTGAATGGTCTGTTCTCATCTAGAGTGTTCTAATGTTCTAATAAGACACACGCACGCGATTCCTACACTTCACATCCCAGAGGGAAGTGGATGATAA
>JANRMT010062799.1:7462101-7530228 GCA_026402145.1 Polypterus bichir lapradei
CAGACCAGGAGGCCAACCCTACTGTCAAGTTATGTAGCCTTGCTACAGGTTGACTAGTTCTGCTCATTAATGGTGCTGGAGAGTGGCGACATGTTGCATTTCGATTATTACAGGCAAGTATGAATTCCATTGGACTCTAAAATGTGACATTCGGGAACCTGGAATCCTCCGGAACTGATAATGACTTGTACATATCTCTTTGGAAAGACCCTTTCTGCTTTCTTGATGTTGACTGCACAGGGGTCTCTTCATTTTCAAGTAAAGTCAAGTCAAGTGCCATTTTTGTCATATCACCCATACACCATATTGCAGCATACAGTGGCATGAAATAACAGGACCACCGCAGTCCAACACATACATAAACATATATCTATAAATATAACAGATAGATACCTTCTGCCAGATGGACGTGGTACAAAGAGACCTGGGGGAGCGGTGGCAGTGGTCCTTCACAATACCGTATTTTTCACAGATGCAACTGTGTATTGGTCTTTATGGCTGTGTGTACTATCTGTTGTAGGACCTTATGGAGACACTATAATTCCCAAACCAGATGGTCAGATCACTCCCGATGCTGTTCCGGTAGAATATGGTGAGAATGGGGGGCGGGTAGTCTTGCCTTCTTTAGCTGCCAAAGGAAGTGGAGACACAGCTGCACCTTCTTGGCTGTGGAGGTGGTGTTTGTTGACCAAGTAAAGTCAGCTGCCAGGTGCACACCAAGAAATTTGGTGCTCCTAACTAATTCCACCACAGAGCTCTCAATGAGTGATGGGGTGTGGAGAGCATAGCACTTCCTGAAGTCAGCAATCATCTCTTTCGTCTTATTCACATTAAGAGACAGATTGTTACACTTGCACCAATCTGCCAATCATTGTATTTCCATTCTGTAAGGTGACTCATCTCCATTGCTGATGAGACCCATTGCCCTTGTGTCATCCGCAAACTTAATTTTAGTGTTAAAGCTGTACACCATACAATCATGAGTCAGGTGAGTGAACAGAAATGGGCTGAGTACACAGCACTGGGGGGCACCAGTGCTCAGTGTGATGGTACTGGAGATGTTGTTTCCAGTGCGGACTGTCTGGGGTCTCTCTGACAGGAAGTCTAAGACCCAGTTGCATCAGGAAGTGTGGTAGCCTAGTAGCTCCAAACACCACATAAGTGTCTCTTTGGTTCAGATGAGACAGAGCCAGATGAAGAGTAGTTGAGATGAGATCTTTAGTGGAACAGTTCTGGCGATAGGCAATTTAGAGATGGTTATGTGGTGTGGGAAGATCAGCTTTCAAGTAGCCTAAGACTAACCTCTTGAAGTACTTCATGATGACCACCGTGAGTGCTACAGGGTGATAGTCATTGAGGC
Source organism: Polypterus bichir lapradei (assembly GCA_026402145.1). NCBI lineage: Eukaryota > Metazoa > Chordata > Cladistia > Polypteriformes > Polypteridae > Polypterus > Polypterus bichir. Next base: position 7,463,462 of record JANRMT010062799.1, read on the forward strand.
AGGATGGAGAGGACTTCTTCGGCATGGTATGATGGTGGTGGTTTTTGAAGCACATGTTGAAGATGTTCACTTTAATCCCCTTTGTTGTCAAGAATTTAAGTTCTTTTTCATGTGAACCAGAAATGGTTAGGTGTAAATCTCCAATGATAAGGGAAGGTCCAGAAAAATGCTGTGATTTTTTACCATGCATGTGCTTATCATTAATTACTTACTCATACTAAAATACAGTTTACAATACAATACAATACAGTTTATTTTTGTATAGCCCAAAATCACACAGGAAGTGCCGCAATGGGCTTTAACAGGCCCTGCCTCTTGACAGCCCCCCAGCCTTGACTCTCTGAGAAGACAAGGAAAAGCTCCCAAAAAAACCTTGTAGGGAAAAATGGAAGAAACCTTGGGAAAGGCAGTTCAAAGAGAGACCCCTTTCCTGGTAGGTTGGGCGTGCAGTGGGTGTCAAAAGAAGGGGGTCAATACAATACAATACACAGAACAGAACAAATCCTTAATACAGCATAATAATACAAATTTTAGAAGCACAGAGCAGAATTTAACTGTAGATGATATCCCATAATAAGATTTGGATATTTTTAGAGTCCTGGAGACCTCATCCATCAAGCTGCCTCCCCATTTGGCAATTCCACGGCTGAAACGTTGCTCGGCCAGCCAATCCGATGAAAGGACCCCTTTTCCCATGATTCCTGTGATCCTCCATCAGGGATGACTTTACCATAGGCAGGCAAACAACTTGGCAGGTGGGCCGTGGCACCAATTGCCACATTTGAGTACCAAGAACAGAAACAGAATAGGTGAGGGTTAGTAACAAATTATAACAATCATGTTACTTATGTTTTAGTGTTAATGACTAACAACAGAGATGCAGTATGTACAGTTAGTCAGCAGCTCTAGTCAGGATATGCTAAACTGAAGTAGTGTGTCTTCAGCCGGGATTTAAAGGCTGGGACCGAAGGGGCATCTCTTATAGAAGCAGGAAGACCATTCCACAGTTTAGGGGCCCTGTAACTAAAAGCTCGACCTCCCACTGTTATTTTATTAATCCTTGGAATCATAAGCAGACCGGCATCTTGAGATCTTAATGTGCACTCAGGTTTGTAAGTCATGGTAAGTTCAGACAAGTAAGCCGGACCTTGGCCATTTAATGCTTTATATGTTAAAAGAAGGATTTTGAAATCTGCCCTAAACTTAACCGGGAGCCAGTGTAAGGATTTAAGAACTGGTGTTATGTGTTCATATTTTCTTGTTCTTGTAATAATTCTTGCAGCCGCATTTTGGATTAACTGGAGGCTGTATAAAGAACAGTTTGAACAGCCAGTAAACACCACATTGCAGTAGTCAATCCTACTAGAGATAAATGCATGAATTAATTTCCCACAATCCTGTTTATTTAGAAAGCGCCTTAATTTCCTAACATTTTTAAGATGGAAGAAACATGTTTTGGACAACTTTGTAATATGTGCTTTAAATGACATGCTAGAATCAAAGATAACTCCTAGATTGCGGGCTGATTCAGTAAAATTAATTGGGATTCCAACTGAGTTAAATGATGACAAAATATTGCTGTGATCAGCGTCATTCCCTCCAACAATTAACATATCTGTTTTATCTGTATTCAAAGACAAGTAGTTCTCATTCATCCACTCCTTTAATTCACTAACACAACTAATTAAAGACAACATTGGAGAAACTTCATTTGATTTAAATGAAAGGTATAACTGGGTGTCATCTGCATACGAGTGAAAATTAACATTATGTTTCCTAATGAGAGATCCCAGTGGAAGCATGTAAAGTGAAAACAGTAAAGGTCCCAGTACTGAGCCCTGCGGGACACCGTATTGAACTTCTGTGTATAATGATGGAGTACAGTCAGCACATTTCTGTACATATTGGAATCTATTTGATAAATAAGAACTAAACCAAGCGAGCACGGGGCCTGTAAGCCCAACATCGTTTTCTAGCCTGTGCAGTAAAATAGAATGGTCAATGGTGTCAAATGCTGCACTTAAATCTAACAACATAATTACAGTGGAGTTTCCTTCATCAGAGGATATCATAATGTCATTTACAACCCGTGTTAGTGCAGTTTCTGTACTATGACCAGTGCGAAAACCAGACTGGAATTTCTCAAATAAATTGTAATGCGTAAGGTGTGACTGAAGCTGACTGGCGACTACTTTTTCTAGTACTTTAGAGAGAAATGGTAAATTTGAAACAGGCCTATAATTATTTAGTATGTGTGGGTCTAGGTCTGACTTTTTAAGTAAAGGTTTAATGACTGACACTTTTAGTGCATCAGGTACGGTGCCATGCAGTAATGAACTATTGATAATGGTTAAAATAGGCGCTGCAAGAACATCCATGGCACTTTTTACTAGTTTTGTTGGCACTGGATCTAGGGAACAAGTAGTGGGCTTCATTTTAGTAATTAAAGTTAAGACTTCCTGCTCAGTTACAGGATTAAAATTACCAAAGTGCTGAATGCAATGTGCGGCAGGGTCTGCTAAGCTAGTATTTGGTTTGTACTGTGATGCTGAGATCTGGGATCTTATATTTTTAATTTTCTCATTGAAGAAGTTCATAAAGTCTGTACTGCTAATATCTGTTGGTATTTTGTACTATTGATCTGAATTCCCATTTGTTAATTTAGCCACTGTTCTAAACAGTACCCGAGGATTTTTATTATTGCTATCTATTAATGTAGAATAGTATTCTGAGCGAGCTTTAAATAGGGCTTTTTTATATTTATTAACACTCTCTGTCCATGCAATTCGAAAGACATGTAGCTTTATTGTTCTCCATCTGCGCTCCAGTTTTCTACGCTCTAATTTAAGAGCTCGAGTATTTTCATTAAACCAGGGAGAGTTTCTATGTGCTTTGATCACTTTTGTTTTAAGGGGAGCCACTGTGTCCAGAGCATCTCTCAAGGTCACATTATAATGTGATGTTAGCTGATCTAAATTGTTTTCCACGTTTACATTTGATGTTAACTGATCTAAATGGTTTTCCACAATTACACTCGACTTACTCAAGGTATCTATAAATTTTGAAGCAGAATTAAAATCTAGATGTCGCACTGTCTTTGTTTTAATCTGTGAGTGCGTTGGCATGGGCAGAACTAAATCAAATGTAATTAAGAAGTGATCGGAAATGACTTCATTTAATGGAGTAATATTTAAATTTTGAATTTCAACTTTGTAAGTTATAATTAAATCTAATGTATGGTTATGATTATGAGTTGGACCTTTGACAATCTGACAAAATCCTACTGAATTTAACAAATAAGTAAAACATTTGCTAAAATTGTCAGTTTCCACATCAATGTGTACATTAAAATCCCCCATCAGTACTACGTGATCATAATTTATAGCCAAATCAGATAAAAGGTTGCTAAATTCAGTCATGAACAATGAATATGGCCCTGGTGGTCTGTAGACCAGCACTTTAATTGTGTTGGAATCTGTTTTAATATTTAAAATGAATACCTCAAAGGATGTAAAGTTGCCTAAATTTTTAGAAGTGATTTGCATTTTGTTACAATGAATTATTCCAAGGCCTCCTCCTCGACCAGAATCTCTAGACTTATGAAGGAAAGAGTATCCATCTGGTGACGCCTCAGCTAGGGGAACAGTGTCACATTTACTAAGCCAGGTTTCAGTAAGAAGACACAGATCAAATTTTGTACTTAATATAATATCATTTACCAAAACAGCTTTAGTGCCAAGAGAGCGAATGTTCAATAAACAGCATTTAAAACTGCATGTTTTTTTCTGAACTGGTGATATATTTTTTCTTTTAATTTGAAGTAAATTTCTATTACAGATGCCCCTGGTGGAGGGTCTGGTTTTATCCCTTGGTCTAATTATACACCTTATTTTTTGGTTATCAATTAATTTAAGGTTTGTATTAAGACTAAATTTACTGGATGCCCCACAACAGGGATTATGGGTAACAGCTTCAGGAAAATAACAGGTGGGATAAACAACAGCCTATGATTTAAGATCACATGACTGCAGCCTGGATGGTGCTCTAATCAGTCAACCAGGCAGTTTTGCTGCCATATTTTGGGATAATACATAAGATCCCCTCCAGTTAGGATGAAGACCATCTGTTCTGAAAAATCCAGGCCTTTCCCAAAAATCATCCCAATTGTTCACAAATGCTATGCTTTTATTTGCACACCAGGTTTCTAGCCAGCAGTGAAAGGAATGCAATCTGCTATAAATCACATCCCCTCTATATAATCTTGTTAAGGGACCAGATACAATTAAATTCCGACATTTTCTTTTAGCTTTGGTGCATAGAGAGATGAAGTTCCGCTTTAATACCTCAGATTGCTGTAAATAAATATCATTAGTGCCGACATGCAGCAATAAGGTAGATACTTCATCATCGGCGACACGGTCCAATGCGACCTCTATGCCGGAAATCTTCACCCCTGCGAGGCACTTAACATTAACTGCTGGTTTAACATAGTTTGGAATTCTAACATTCAGCACTATGGAATCGCCAATTATGAGCACTTTATTATTCTCAGTTTCCACAGGCGCGCAGCGGAGAGCTGAGAATCTGTTCTGGGTCCGAATTGGTGACCTGGGTGCCGGGGGACTATATTTTGGATTCTTAGACCCCCGTCTTACTGTTACCCACTCGCCCTGTGGCTGAATTGGTGCTGCTGATTTCGACCGCGCACTGACTGCAGTGGGACCTGGAGAGACTGAAGCCGAATCAGAAGTAGCCGGATTGTCTAAACAAACCGAGTCGATCCAATTTTCAGTTTTCCTAATCACTATCAGATTCCTAACGCGGTCCTCCAATTCGCGTATTTTCCCGACCAACTCTAAATTAACTAAACACTTTTGGCAGGTGAAGCTATCTACACTGTCGGCCGGAAAACCTGAACTGTACGACGGGCAGAGAGCAGATAGAACTTACGTTAAGTGTTGAAGTCATCTTTGCCGTTTTTATAGGTGCTTCGGCGCTTTCCGTGTTCAGCTGAATCGCTACGAGACCGTCGGCTTTAAGTTTCCACCACCCGCTGAGCGATCGACTTTAATTTCTCACTGCCGGTTATTTCTACTGGTCAGCTGCCGGCTTTACCTCTGGTGAACTTGCTCGGGTGCTTGCGAAGGGCTATGTGCCTGTGGGAGACGCCACTGCTCTCTGCTTCCGCTCGCTGATCCGCTCTCTGCCAAAATATTCCCACTACCATGGTTTGCAAGGCAGGAAGAAACTCTGGGCTGGGGGCCAGTCCATCACACACACCAAACACACAAAGGGTCAACTTAGTATCGCCAGTTAACCTAACCTGAACTTCTTTGGATGGTGGGAGGAAACCCACACATACTGAAATATAATGATACATAAAGGGGAGAGAATGCAAACTTCATTCAGAGTTGACCTGGGACATGACCCCTGAACTCTTTACTGCAAATCAGAAGCACAAGCACTGCGCCATCCTGTTCTGGTAAAGTCTATATAATAAAGAGTATAAAGGAGTAAATGGGGTTGACTAGGACTCTCAAGACCAAACACCCCGAAACAAAAAAAAAATTAAAAAGGAACAAAATGATGAATGGAAAAAGTGAGTGTTCAGACTGTGCAAACAGAGAAAAGGCTTCTTGCTGATCAAACGCTGGAACCAAGAGATGCGTCTGTTTGAAAAAAGTAAAAAGATGGCCAAAATTAAGCTGACTGCAGACGTTCACACTGATTGACTGCCAAAATGAGGTAATATCATGATAAGGAGACTTGGAACTGTGATGAAAAGTTGAGAGGGCATCGGTCACACCTGTGCTTTCTAACTGTGTAGCTGAAATCCTCAGTCAAGATTCAGCAGCTGCAAGCCTTAAAACTGAAACAAAATCATGTCAGGTCTGTTGTGTGAGGTCGGTGTTGGTATGCCATTTGCCTAGATACTGATATTTACAAGTTCTTTTATAATGGCTAATTGAAAGCAGCCTTGGCTCTACCTGTGGCCCAGCCTTTCATGTGCAGTTGATTCCTGGCCCCACCTATCACTCTTTGTTGCTGGGCAACCATAGCCATGCTCCAGTCACATGATGAAAGGGGCATCAGGAATCAGTTCTTTGCTGGGTCCTCAGTTGCAATTCAGGTGAGATCAAGTGCCACTCTTCAGGGTTTTGGGCTCCCAAGAGTGTCTCCCATTGAGTTACTAGTTTACTTTGGTCTTCATGTTCCATTTTTGACACGATTTTTGTCTTTTCATTTTCTGTTTTGGAATGAAACATGTTGCTTGCTTCCTTGCTTAACTAGCTAACTAACTAACTGAATTTCTTTTTTATTACCTGTTTGTCCTAATTTCTGTCCTTCATGCTTATACTGGGCAGGACCTCCTGCATAATAAGTGTGATACAGCAACCCTCCTCTTTCTTCTACTAAGGGTCAGCTTCTCTTGAGTAGGCAACCCAAGTCTGTAGATTGTAGATGGCAGTTAGAAAATGTTGTGTAATTGCAGTTAGTATGAGGTGGGAATTGATTTTAAAATTTGCAGTATGAAGCCAGAAGAAAAGGCATTCCTGATGTTGAATGTACAGCATGAAGGACGTTCTCATGTATACCTATAGATGCCAAGTCATTCTCAGGAGAATAGCCCTATATTTCAGATTATTTCTGCAGAGTAAGTAATTAAAGAAGAAGCATGGCTACCAGTAAATCTTAAAATGCATTTTTCTTTTTAAAGTTAGCTCAAGAAGTATGGCAGACAGAACACAGGGACATTTAGTATCAAAACTAAACACGAGAAAGAATTTCCTCAGGCATTAAGCCTGAGCTCTGGTGCAACATTTGAACAATGGAGGATAAATGCAGCAGTGATGTACTTAGATTATCAGTGAATCAGTCGATGCATGCATGGATAGATAGACTGATAGATTTAAAAGGTACTATATTTTAGATGACAGATAGACAGATAGAAAAGGCACTACAGTATATAATAGATAAGCAGACAGATGCATACATTATACAGCAGATTTTGAAAGTATTCAGACCCCTTCACTTTTTGCACATTTTATTGTGTTGTAGATTCCATTTTAAATGGATACATTTGCCAATTTTGCCCATCAGTCTACACTCAATAACCCAAAATGATAAAGTGCTTTCAGAAACGTTTGCAAACTTAGTAAAATATCAGAAAGTGAAATCACACATTTCTAGAACTGTTCTAACACTCTGCTGTGGCCATCCAAATTGAGCCTAGGTGGCACCCTGCTCGGGGTTTGTTTCCTGCCTTGCGCCCTGTGTTGGCTGGGATTGTCTCCAGCAGACCCCCCCGTGACCCTGTAGTTAGAATATAGCGGGTTGGATAATGGATGGATGGATGTCTTCTGCTTGCTTTAATTCTCCTTGATGTTTCTAAAACCTGAGTGAAGTCCACCTATGGCAATCTAAATTCACTGGACGTTGTTTAGAATTGCAGCTTATGCCAGGAAAAACCAAGCCATGGAATCCAAGGAGCTATCTTTAGACTTCCATGATCAAACTGATTTATCTTTCTGTCTATCCATGTTGGAATGTCATCATGCAGTCACTAAATTTGACTTGCCAGTCGATTATCAGCCATGTAAATTGACATGGTATGTTGACTGCAACAGCAGTCAGCAAGTCTGATATCCCCAGCAACTAGAAGTCACATTGGCGCAATAAATCAAAAACCCAGTGACTCGGGTCAGATGAAATGTGGCAGTGTTTGCATTGGATGTAGCTGGAAGCATCTTGATTTTGAGCTGAGTCACTGGAGTATAATTTGCTCTAAAAAGACAACTTCTAGTTGTTATATAGTACTAGGGTGTTGTACCGTGTTAGCCATTATGAATGTAGAGAAAAGCCAAGCAAAATGACATCTTGCCTGAAGAAGAGGCCTGAGTTGCCTCGAAAGCTTGCACATTGTAATCCTTTTAGTTAGACAATAAAAGGTGTCATTTTGCTTGGCTTTTCTCTAGTTGTTATATATAAAATAATTCCATTGTATATAACATCCATCCATCCATTATCCAACCCGCTGAATCCGAACACAGGGTCACGGGGGTCTGCTGGAGCCAATCCCAGCCAACACAGGGCACAAGGCAGGAACCAATCCCGGGCAGGGTGCCAACCCACCGCAGGACACACACAAACACACCCACACACCAAGCACACACTAGGGCCAATTTAGAATCGCCAATCCACCTAACCTGCATGTCTTTGGACTGTGGGAGGAAACCGGAGCACCCGGAGGAAACCCACGCAGACACGGGGAGAACATGCAAACTCCACGCAGGGAGGACCCGGGAAGCGAACCTGGGTCTCCTAACTGCGAGGCAGCAGTGCTACAACTGCACCACCGTGCCGCCCTGTATATAACATAAAGTAGGTTTATAGCGTATTAATGTCATGTGCATAGAGTATGGTGAAAGTCTCACTGCCAAATGCTGATATAAACCTGAAATATTTCACTGTTAAAATCACATCTTTGTGAACAGAAAGTCAAATGCTGTGCATATCTGGTTTTGTAAAATAATTATTTTGCAAAGTAATCAGCCAGTTGGATTTTGGAGAAGTAAGAAAGTTAATGAGGAAGCATATCCCACTGTCATTACGAGTGCTTCTAGATTTAGGGTCTTTTGGTTGGTGGCCACGGCAGGTGTTATAATCTGTTAATCTTCCTAAACCACTCAAAATGGCTGCAGGCTGACTTTCCTACTGCTTACATCTGTCGCCCCTTGGGCATTGCCAGCACTCTGAGTTTTAAATCTTGTTTAGGATTATGCTGAGCTGAGTGCCATATAACACAATATTAAAAGGTTTTCAATAACTCCGAGGATAAACGGACTGCAAAACAAGGTTCATTCTTGATGTCAAAATGCACACATAGGAGACAAAGCCCAGTGGTCCACTGTGTACACTGTGTCCACTTTCAGACTGCCACCCACTTGACTTGGGGATTCAAAAGCTGACATTGTCCCCCTTAACCGAAAGGTCACACCCCCTCAGTTTTGCATGAAAGGTTTGTTTGAAAACTTTTGTTAACTTGTGGCCCATGGGACAGTTGGACTTGGTTGGTTCTCAGATAACTACACTGACCACTAATTCTCACCTAACGTGATTTGTCAGCTCAGCTTAAGCCCTCATCCATCTGATTCACACTGGTGCCAACTCCATTCTTTATTAAAAACAGCACCCAAATTAGCTTTTGAACAATCCTTTGTCGTATGTTCTCAACGTTCATGCATCCGTTACAGGATAAATTGCCTTGCAGATAATTTTATTTTCATTTTTGAGTCTGTATTGTTTCTTTTTCATGTGAACTGAGCCTCCTTACAATAGTTGTGCATAGCTTGTGTTGTATATCTTACTTAATAAATATGTTGTCTTGTACATCTCTGACTCTGTTAAGGACGTTGAATGTTTGGTAGAAGTGAAAGATAAAATCATGTTCCTCTCCACTGTTCCAACACCATTATCAAATCTGTAGACAACACCACAGTTGCAGTAACAATAATGAAGTGGCCTACAGAGAGGAGGTCTAGTGCTTTGAGACATGGTGCTCCAACAACAACCTTACCCTCAACATCAAGGAGACCAAGGAGTTCATCATGGACTTCAGGAAGCCAAAAGGCTACAGCTACTCCCCCATCTGTTTGAATGGGACAGCTTTTGAGCATGTCTCCAGCTTCAAGTTCCTGAGAGTCCACATTTCTGAGGAAATTTGTTGAACTCTCTACACCTCCATCCTTGTCAAAAGGTAGATTAGCGTTAGTTCTATTTAAAGGAACAGATGAAAGCCCAACTAAGAACTCAGATCCTCACCAACTTCTACTGCTGCACTGTGGAGATTGTGGTATGGCAGTTGTACTCTTGCTGATCGAATGGCCCCTGCCTGCAGTTGAGGTCCAGTATCACAAGCAATGCCTATGGAGGATCACACAGTATCATCCTTTACATTTTCTACCCCAACTACAGACTGTTTACCTTCCTACCAACAGGTTAACGATACAGGTACATTTGGGCCAGCACCAGAAGACTAAAGAAGTGCTTTTTTTCTGGTATGTATTGCCTCTTTCCCTAACTGATGATGCCCCTTGCCCAACCTCTTCACAGCAGTTGGTCATTTAATTACATTTAGTTTTGGTACAATTAAAGCATCGTCTCCAATCGAAATGCAGTGTACTCCGTGCAACCACTAAGCGAAACGCAATACGTCTGCTTTGCTTTTAGTTACGACACACAATCTATGCAATAAGCAACCGTTCATTTGGATGACATGTTTTTAATGATGACATTATAAAACTATGCCAAAATTAAAGAGCCCACTTGCATATGCATTGCATTTCAACATAGTTAACAATGGTCGATTGCATTTAATTTTGTCTTAAATAATCTTCCATATTTCTGTAGCTGTTAAACTGCTAAAGTTAATTAAACAGGCAACAATTAAAACATAAATGCAGCTGATAAAAACTAAAATAGGCAATTAAGGGTTCTGAATTGTAACAGGCCAGATAACTAAATCCCAAGAACTGTATAGCTTTAATAGTAAATAAATGGGTTGAAATTAAGAAAATGGTTGAAGTGAAAACCTGCAGCCACTGCGGACCTCCAGGACTGTAAATGAGGACCTCTGATCAATAGTGTAACTAGAATTTGCCTTTGACGAATGAAAGTGCTAACAAGGCCTAGAGTTAAATACCAAGTTTCATTATCAGCAAGCACTGATTTCTAATTGGGGGAAACTGGCTGGAATGAAAACCTGTAGCCACTGCGGCCCACCAGGACTGTGATTGAGGACCCCTGCTCTAAACTATCTGTTCCCATTGTATAACTAAGCATTTTTATTATTTGTACTGCTGGTCAGATTCTAAAGTGTATTTCTTTGTCATAGTATGAGTACTGACATAATGATTGTAATAAAGTTGAATCTGATGTGATGTTACTGTTTATTTGAGCAGAGGTTATTAATCAAATAATAAAATATCAATTAATTGAATAAAGAAACTGACTCATTTTGTAATACCAAATTTTAAGTAGAGAACAACAATTATTATACCTCGCTTTTTACAGGGAGTAAAAGTGAAGGTAAGAAAAATATTTCAACCCAAATATCACCAGCCCCACCTTATACATTTCAATTGAAGTTTCACCAGCCCCCTCTGAATTTCAGATGCTGGCCAACCACCCCCTCTTTTTCCCTTCCATGAGTCATTAGTCATCCTTGCATGAGCTAAAGCATAGACTGGTTGTGCAGCAAGATGGTGGTCCTAATTGCAGAAGTTCGCTCTCATGAGAATGGCTGATGAGGTGCTGTGGCATGACCTCGGCTCAACAGCCTGCCCATGTGCCAATAATTAAAAGAATCCTGCAAGGACAAGTGGGCTACAAGTCCTCCACCGTGTTGTGAAACACTGATATTGAAGTATAGGGGTTACTTGGTGGTAGTGATTGAAGCCAAGTGTGATGCGCAGCAGTTATAAAATCCAAGGGGACAGTTCCTTGTTTACACAGTGCAAGGTAGAGTTGGATAATTTGTTTATTCAGTAAGTTAAAAAATGTTAGTTGTTCACTAGGGTCTCCATTGTTGCTAAAGTTTAATTATAATTGATAATAATTATATTATCAATTATATAATTGATATAATTGAATAAATTGATAATAATTATATAACTGATTTAATCTGTTATTTAATTTAATAATTATATACCTGATTTAATCAGTGTCACTAATTTGCTGTAATATAGGAATTCAGTAAGGGGCAAATACTTTTCCATGGTTCTGTACAACCGAACCAAGTGTTGGCAATTTGAGGGTCAGCTTGTCGGCTTCCTTGCTCTCCCCCTCGATCTGCTGATGCAACAGCCACAGCTCTGTGCAGCTCTTAGTCCAAATCCAAACATTACGTCCTCACTCCCGGTGTCTCTGCCCTTTAGCCTGTGGTTCCTCATTTATGGCACTGCATCAGAGTTCTGTCTGGAGTTGCCAGTGGGCTAGGCGTCTCAAGCCAGAACTGGTTTAAACAGGTGCTGTAATGAATGGCCGGAGCTTACACCACTTGTTAATGCTCCGGTACACATTCTAGCCAGTTTACTGCTGAAACAAATTCAGTCTCTCAGTCTCCTGCCATATAGAATTTATGAGATTTTTAATTAGTGACTTTCCAAGGATTATTTGTCTGCATTTCTCTATATGTCTGTCTCTTTATTTATCAGTTATATAGTGCCTTTCCTATCAATTTCTGTCTGGATGTTTCTGTCTATCTATCATATAGTGCCTTTTCCATCCCTGTATGTCTGTCACTTCGATGGCTGCTCTGTTCCGTTTTCACTGCCTGTTCAACTAGCACAGAGTTATTTGTGTATTTGTGCCCCTCTGTCTGCCCAGCCCAGTGTGGGGGTCATTGGGCAGAGCCTATCCTGAGAGCAGTGGACTCCTTTTTTTTGTGTTTCATTTGAATTGTTGTGTATCGGTAGATGTGGACAAGGTTTAGAGCTTGTCAGTGAGGTGTGATTGGATTAAAGCATAAATAATGCAAATGGTTGAGTCCTACATCAGAAGCATTGCAGAAACCTTGAAGCATACACTTGGTGACAGGCAGGTGGCCATGATGCTCTTAGCCTTGGGTGTCCGACTCTGTATGATTTTATCGATCTGTTTAATTTCTTTATGATATTCTGTCTTGTGATGCTGGTTACACAAGTGAGTTCCTGCTTTACATAACAGATTGGCTCATCCTCATTGCTTTTTTTTCTCCATGTGGCCTTAACAAGAATTCCACAAGCTTTTTCCTTTTGTCTCAGTGCTCAACTTTCAAGGATTTTTCAGCCAAAAGAAGATGATTCATATTCATTGTTTTGTCCTTTTTTCTCCTCTCTCCAAGTGCGGCTTATCTCTTTTTCTTTTATTCTCATGTTGCATTTACATGATCACACATTTGCTGCCATAGCCAATCAGTGTTGAAATTCGCAATTATGTAAATCCATCCATCCATGTTTTTAACATTACCCTTTTAGTTTTAAGGTTGCAACAAGTTAGAATTCATCCCAGAAAGAGCTGTAAGGATTGACTCAGCGATCCTTTCACAAAACACACTCGTGCATGCCGCTCTGGTCAGCGACAGGCCAAACTAGCAGGATGTCATTTAATTGTGGAAGTAAAATGGGAAACAACAGGCAGAATTTGGACACTGCAAACTAGGGGCACTGCCCACTGTGGTGCCTCACTGCACCATTAACACCAGAAGCACAAATAATTGGCAGAGCGCTGTGTCTCCTTTCATTAGATTCACTTTCTCAGAAGTTCATAGGGATCTCACTAGGAATGCCTTCATTATTAGCAGATCCTTGTCTTTTATCCTTATAGTTTTTGCCTTCTGACATTTTGAGTCAGACTTCTGTATTTCCCCATCAGAGTCTTTTCAAGATCACAGGATTGTGTCACCAATTAAGGGGTTAAATAACGCCAGTGACTGTGGTTAGAGTCTGACATCATGTCCTGTTTTTGTAGGACCTTTTATTTAAAACATCATTCCAAAGCATTGTGTGGCAGAAGATAATGAGGGGAATGCAAAATGGACATTTGCCTTGACCTGTTTTTGGTGCCTAATGTGTGATGTAGCATTTTGAGGCGCACTTAGTTTGAACCTTCCACTTTGTAATTGGCAGGCAGGCAGGCACTCACTCACTCATAAATTCACATACTCCAGCAGTAGCATACTGATAAAAACAATATTGATTAAAGAGTGATAAAAACACAATGCCAGTTAAAAAATGCAAGAACAGAGTGTGAGGCAGGTATAACAGTCTATAATTTTGTATAATGTTAACGGGTACCGCCCCGGGTAAAATTGAAGAGTCGCATAGTGTGGGGGAGTAACAATCTCCTCAGTCTGCCAGTGGAGCAGGGCAGTGACAGCAGTCTGTCGCTGAAGCTGCTCCTCTGTCTGGAGATGATACTGTTCAGTGGATGCATTGGATTCTCCATGATTGACAGGAGCCTGCTCAGTGCCCGTCGCTCTGCCACAGATGTCAAACTGTCCAGCTCCGTGCCTACAATAGAGCCTGCCTTCCTCACCAGTTTGTCCAGGTGTGAGGTGTCCCTCTTCTTTATGCTGCCTCCCCAGCACACCACTACATAGAAGAGACCGCTCGCCACAACTGTCTGATAGAACATCTGCAGCATCTTATTGCAGATGTTGAAGGACGCCAACCTTCTAAGTAAGTATAGTCGGCTCTGTCCACTCTTGCACAGAGCATCAGTATTGGCAGTCCAGTCCAATTTATCATCCAGCTGCTCTCCCAGTTTTTTATAGGTCTGCATCCTCTGCACACAGTCACCTCTGATGTTCACGGGGTCCATGAGGGGACTGGGCCTCCTACCACCAGCTCCTTGGTATTGCTGGTGTTCAGGTGTAGGTGGTTTGAGTCGCACCATTTAACAAAGTCCTTGATTAGGTTCCTATACTCCTCCTACTGCCCACTCCTGACGCAGCCCATGATAGCAGTGTCGTCGGCGAACTTTTGCACACGGCAGGACTCTGAGTTGTATTGGAAGTGCGATATTTATAGGCTGAACAGGACCGGAGAAAGTACAGTCCCCTGTGGCGCTCCTGTGCTGCTGACCACAATGTCAGACCTGCAGTTCCCAAGACGTACATACTGAGGTCTGTCTGTGAGATAGTCCACGATCCATGCCACCAGGTGTGAGTCTACTCCCATCTCTATCAGCTTGTCACTAAGGCATCACTAAGGTGAGATGTTTTTACTGCAGGCTACATCATCAGTTTGCATTCTGATCCCCATCCCCAAATAATGAAAGTTTTTTGACTAAGTAGCAGGTTAGAATGTTGACTTCAGGTCCTGCAGCTCGGCCAGGCAGCACTCAGCCATCTTTTCCACCTGCTTTTGCCTGGGTTGCCCAACTGAGGATGAAACCTTTACTGCTCTTATGGCCAAGGTCTTTTCTTCTCATGCTTTTCCTTTTTGCTTGCAGTAACTGCTTCGGTTCACTGCATGCCTTCTTGCCAGGTGTGCTACGTTTATGGCGATCTTTCTTGCAGTTGGTGCCAGGCACTCTGCGGGATTTGTCTTTAATGTTTGCTTTGATAGATGACTCCACCTGTTCAGATACACCTGGCATGCCTTCTGATCCTCCTTGGAGGAGTGATGCCAACAAGGCAAATGGGTGGCCTTTTAGTCTTAGCACTGCAGCTGTGTTTTGGGAGGCCCAGCACTGACCGTCTTTTTCCCTATTTTTTAAAAGCCAAGCATTTATTAATTTTAAATAACTGGATTTTGAGAAGTACACATTTTCAATTGGATTCTTGGTATTTTGTGTTTTTAATTAACCTATAAAGAGTAAGGAAAAAATACACTGTACATTGGCAAATGAAATGTATTGTCATAAATCTGTGATCTGGCCTTCATCAAAGGCATATACATCACACTCAGAACGCGGACGCGCCCGCATCATGGCTGCCACGCATTCCCAGTGTTCAGTTGATGTGTCCTCTGAGCAGGTCCTCAGAAACTAATGCGATCTATGTGCGAGTTGCAGTACTAGCAAAAAGTCGGGGGGCACAGTGTGATAAAAGGTGGAATGTGACGTCAGAGTCTCTGTTTACTATCTACATGTGACAGAAAGCTGCTTTGTGGATCCTTCAGAATTGATGTGCACGCTCTGATGTTTGATGAATGTGGTGAAGCAAAATGCTGACATACAAATACATTTGTGGTGCTTTTATATTCACACGTCGCATATTCCCCAACATAATGACACGATACGTTTTAAAAGTCTCACATACCATCTTCTCTGCTATTTTTTTTGCACCTTCACAACAGAATGAGAATGTACAGCAACATATTTGCATAGATAGATAGATAGATAGATTTCCAAGGGGAAATTCACATAATCCAGCAGCAGTATACTGATACAAAAAAAAACAATTTTAAATTAAATAGTAATAAAAATGCATGTAAAAGCAGACAATATCTTTGAGTAATGTTAGTATTTACTCCCCTGGATGGAATTGAAGAGTCACATAGTGTGGGGGAGGAATGATCTCCTCAGTCTGTCAGTGGAGCAGGACAGTGACAAAAGTCTGTCGCTGAAGCTACTCCTCTGCCTGGAGATGACACTGTTCAGTGGATGCAGTGGATTCTTCATGATTGACATGATTTGAGCCATAGAGAAGAAAATTAAGAACACTGTGAAAGGTCTATTTTGTGATTTAAGTGATATTTCGGCTTTAATCTTGAAATGTCCACTTTAACCTTGTAGTTTACTTTATCATTAAAGTAGACCATTGTAAACGTCATCTTAAAACTGTACCATTTGTTAATCGCTACCTGCTTCGAGGCTTCCTTAACTGACAACAGCAATCACCACACAGAACACATTATATTTATGATATTCCAACTCTCCTTACATTCAGAATCCTTAGATTTATACTTGATATCACGTTCATGATGAAATGCATTAAAGTACGTATGTATGTTACATTTTACAGATAAGTCGTTAACTTCATTTAAATAATGAACACTGATAATAATTACTCATTTTGTGGAGGGGTAGTCTGCCTCACAGGGAGTCATGTCCCTGGTGTTCCCTGTCTGAAGTTTGCATGTTTTCCTGGTGGGTTTCCACAGTGTGCTCCGGTTACCTTCCAAAGACATAAAGGTTTGGGGATTTGGTGATGCTAAAATGACACTAGTGTGTGTGTGGTTGTGTTCACCTTGCGATGAGTTGATGCCCCGTCCAGGGATTTTGTTTCTTTCTTGCGCCCCATGCTTGCTGGAATGGGCACATCCCTGGATTTATGGATTGAATTATTAAACATCCTTTTCGGAGATATTGTGGCAAGGTGTCCTTGGAATTTAATGGATGTTTCAGGCAATTCACAACACAGCGAAGTCAAATGTTTTCTCACTGTGATGATGTCTCGCACTGACACCTGGTGGAATCTTCTTGATTTATGTAACGTACGTGCACAAGTATGAACAGTACACCACTTGGATAGCAGTAGTGTCCGCTGGAGCATACAGTTAGGTCCATAAATATTTGGACAGAGACAACTTTTTTTGTAATTTTGGTTCTGTATATTCCCACAATGAATTTTAAATGAAACAACTCAGATGCAATTGAAGTGCAGACTTTCAGCTTTAATTCAGTGGGGTGAACAAAAAGATTGCATAAAAATGTGAGGCAACTAAAGCATTTTTAACACAATCCCTTCATTTCAGGGGCTCCAAAGTTATTGGACAATTGACTCAAAGGCTATTTCATGGGCAGGTGTGGGCAAGGCCATCGTTATGTCATTATCAATTAAACAGATAAAAGGCCTGGAGTTGATTTGAGGTGTGGTGCTTGCATGTGGAAGATTTTGCTGTGAACAGATAACATGTGGTCAAAGGAGTTCTCCAAGCAGGTGAAAGAAGCCATCCTTAAGCTGTGAAAACAGAAAAAACCCATCGGAGAAATTGCTACAATATTACGAGTGTCAAAATCAACAGTTTGGTACATTCTGAGAAAGAAAGCAAGCACTGGTGAACTCAGCAACGCAAAAAGACCTGGACGTCCACGGAAGACAACAGTGGTGGATGAAAGCAGAATCATTTCCATGGTGAAGAGAAACCTCTTCACAACAGCCAACCAAGTGAACAACACTCTCCAGGGGGCAGGCGTATTGATATCCAAGTCTACCATAAAGAGAAGACTGCATGAAAGTAAATACAGAGGGTGCACTGCAAGGTGCAAGCCACTCATAAGCCTCAAGAATAGAAAGGCTAGATTGGATTTTGCTAAAGAACATCTAAAAAAGCCACCACAGTTCTGGAAAAACATTCTTTGGACGGATGAAACCAAGATCAACCTCTACCAGAATGATGGCAAGAAAAAAGTATGGAGAAGGTGTGGAACAGCTCATTATCTAAAGCATACCACATCATCTGTAAAACACGATGAAGGCAGTGTAATGGCTTGGGCGTGCATGGCTGCCAGTGGCACTGGGACACTAGTGTTTATTGATGATGTGACACAGGACAGAAGCAGCCGAATGAATTCTGAGGTGTTCAGAGACATACTGTCTGCTCAAATCCAGCTAAATGCAGTCAAACTGATTGGGCGGCGTTTCATGATACAGATAGGCAATGACCCAAAACATACAGCCAAAGCAACCCAGGAGTTTATTAAAGCAAAGAAGTGGAAAATTCTTGAATGGCCAAGTCAGTCACCTGATCTTAGCCCAATTGAGCATAAATTTCACTTTTTGAAGACTAAACTTCAGACAGAAAGGCCCACAAACAAACAGCAACTGAAAGCCGCTGCAGTAAAGGTCTGGCAGAGCATTAAAAAGGAGGAAACCCAGCATCTGGTGATGTCCATGAGTTCAAGACTTCAGGCTGTCATTGCCAGCAAAGGGTTTTCAACCAATTATTAGAAATGAACATTTCATTTCCAGTTATTTAATTTGTCCAATTACTTTTGAGCCCCTAAAATGAAGGGATTGTGTTAAAAAATGCTTTAGTTGCCTCACATTTTTATGCAATCTTTTTGTTCAACCCACTTAGTTAAAGCTGAACGTCTGCACTTCAACTGCATCTGAGTTGTTTCATTTCAAATTCATTGTGGTAATGTACAGAACCAAAATTAGAAAAAAGTTGTCTCTGTCCAAATATTTATGGATCTAACTGTACGTCACATTGCATGAAGTATAGACCCGACCTTAGGATTCTACTGGATTCTTGCTATTTTATGTGTTTAGTTAAAATCTGCAAGGTTGCCTGTTCAGCTCACATTACTGCCAGAAAGGAGCCCTTGAGCAGGGCCCTTAACCTGAGAATTTCTCCAGTGCATCTTTACAAAGGCTGACCCCCAAAATGTCATGCGAAAAGATGATTTCTCCTGGGAGATTAATAAAGTATATCAACTGAAATCAAAATCTGGAAAAAATTAGGAAAAATACACCACACAGTGACAAATAAAAATCATATCAACCCTTTGAAATGACTCGTTTTTCTGCAATAATTGTTCATAAATCTGTAATATGAGCTTTATCGACGTCACGGTGATAGACAAACACAATTGTGCTGTCACACACATGCGATTGGGAGACAATCTCAGGGGTCATCTAAAGGTAATTCCATCCCAGATTGAGGGGTAGAGTTAGGATCCTCTTGAGTTCTTATTATTTTGTATGTTTAATTAGCCTATTAAAAGTGAGTAAAAAATATACCATACAGCAGCAAAGAAAAAGTATGTGAACCTTTTGAAATGACCTGTTTTTCACAGATTCAAATGTGTATAAAAAGCAGACATTGGATTAGGGTTGCGCGGTTTACCAGTACTGGTAAAGTGACAGAAAATCCAGATTTTAAAATGGAAGTGTGGAATAAAATTATGAATACAGACACAACCACCCCCCCTACCCCCCACCACCATTGGAATGCTATGATTTAAGCAATAAAACACTAGCAGGAGAATGTGTCAATCATTATTCTTTATCTAAATCTCCAAAGAGGCAAAAAGCATCATATTAGTGATTTTGCAAAGAACAAAGTGTCCTCTGCACTCTATTTATACAATCCATTGATTAGGTCAATATTCTTTAAAAGGAATTCATTACAAATTCAGAAAACTTTTCACATGATTGGTTACACCTAGTTGCTAACGGGACATGGCAGATGTTGATTCCTTAGTTGACCACAATTTGATTGATAGTCCTGTTTTCTTAGGGTGTACATGACATTTTAAATGTATTATTTTTTCATTCTTATTTTTATTTTAGGAGATGTATGAACTTCGCCACGAACATCTTGTTTTCCAAAAAGTAAACAACAATGGCCTAATTAATTTTATGATCCAGCTTGGTACAAAAAAGAGGAGACTTAGTACTATAGAAGAATGGTTATGCCATAAATATAACATTTTATCTTAAGGGGTTATATAAAGTAACAAGAAATACAATTATCATAGTGAATAATAAAATAACAGCATCAGCTTTTAAATATAAGCTCAGAAGGATATGAGAGTTGGACATTCCAGGTGTACATTGGACCAGGGTTCAAATTCAACTCTTACAGTAGGTACAGTACCAGCATTTGTTTGGAATTTTAGTATGGGAAGTAAATGTTAGCTTTCCTCTTAATCCCGCCAATCCCTCATTTGCCTCGACACTCACTATTGCAATTAACGATAAACATCCTTTTTGTAGACTTCACAAAACACGATTACATACTTCTATAAATTGGAACTCAAGGGGGAAATTTTTGCTTTGGTGTGATTGGGAGGCAAGCAAGTGTGTGGTGAATCTGGGAGACTGCAGTATGAAGGGAGTTTTGGAGTTACACATTATATGCTTTGGAATCATTTTGGTACTGGTACTGAGCCCCGAAAGCTGGTATTGATACCAACGTCAAAAGTTTAGCACTGATTTAATACTACATTGGATAGACTAAAAGTAAAAAAGCTAGTCCATGAAACAGAAGAAGATCACACTTGTAAAAATAGTAAAGGCAAACAAAAGCCTGGAGAACAATTGGAGTTCTGGGATAGACATAATATTAGTAGACCTGATTAAACTAGGAGGAACAAATATAGAAAACCACAAAAATTCTGTGGAAATCTGGATACTGGCAGGTGGCTGAAAGACTGGTTCAAGTCAATTATGGTGATGATACCAAAGAAGGGTGAATTGAAACCATGTGCAAACTACAGGTCAGTAGCACTGATACCACACAAGAGCGAAGTCGTTTTGAATCTCCTTCAACAGGAGGATGAATATTTGACAGAGCGACAGTCCAACAGACTGGCTTTAAGAGAGACGGGAGAAAAATCCAATAGATCCTGGTGTTATGATTGTTAGAAGAAGACGCAAAGTCTAGTTGCCGAAACATCTACCATGGCTTTGTGGATTTTGAGAAAGTATTTGATTCGGTTTGGCATGAAGGGTTGTGGGCAATGTTGGAAAGCATGGCTGGTTGGAACTTTGAAAGAGTTACATGAAGTCTCTACTGTCTGTTAGAGTGGGAAGAGACAACAATGGGAACCAAACAGTGAGACTCAATGTCTCCAGTGTTGTTCATAGCATTGTTAGAAAAAAATACTGGAAAAGATGGAAGTATATGTAGGAGGAGGAATTACCATTGGAAACCAAATTGTTGCAGATCTTAGATTTGAAGCTGATGTTAACATAATAACAACTAAAACACGGAATCTTCAGCAGTGTTAAATGAATGCAGAAAAGCATGCGTGGGGTAAAGCAACCTTCCCATCGGGGCGATCGTTTCTTAAGTCTTTGAGTTTTTTTTTTCTTTTTGCTTGACTTTCATAAAAAATTAAACATAGTAAGAGTTTTACAAATTAAATTTGGTTTATGCATAATTTTGCAGTAATTAATAACAGTTGATGCTGTCTTATCTACTTTAACCACCATATGTTAGTTTAGTTTAATTAAATTTGGTTTATGCATAATTTTGCAGTAATTAATAACAGTTGATACTGTCTTAGCTACTTTAACCACCATATGTTAGTTTAGTTTTATTTTGCCAGAATTTCTACAAGGATTGCTGGTTTCACTACCTGGAAAGCAGCAAGAAGCTTGGCACTGACGAGCAGAGATCCTGTTTGGCTTTGGCAGGTTTATGGTGACATTTTCATTCTGGCATTTCCTGATATTGTCTTGAGATTTACTGTGCGCTGTGTCAGCTAAGCATTGGCATATTTTTACTCTAGTTAAGGTGGAGTGTTGTTATGTTTCACTGGGGTCCAAAGGAATGGTGAAATTGTTTGTTGATTATAAAAGTTCTGTTACAAAGCGGGCTATAGCTTTTATTTTTGGGTTAGGTGCACAGTGAGACACAGAGACACATCACGAGAATTATCTGAAACTCAGGTGTCCTTTTTTGTGACAACCTTCTTTCATTTAGTGTTGCTTATCTCAGCATACATGTTGACCAGCCACGTGTTTAAACTTTGCTGCAAAGCCTAAAGTAGTCTGTGCAGAGGCTGTTTTGTATGTTGTGAAGACACTGAGGAAATTTAGAAAAACATGTACAGTAATACACCATTTTTACAGGAAAATTGTGAGTTTCTACTATTACAGTAAATAAACAAGTGACATTATGTATACTTGGTAGTTTTGATCAGCCAAAGTGTTTTTCCCAGCTCCCCATGATGATTTGTGAGGCAAGCATAACATCACTGAGTTGTAGTAGCCAATGTTGGATGGATATAACGCTGATCCTAGTAGTGGTCAGTATGCAAGATCAACCTTTATGGCAGATGCAATTCTTCTTTCAGTATGGACTTAATAAATGTTTTACTGGTAAACAAAAATTAGCAGAAAAGTTGCAAATACGTAAATTTAAACACAAAACATACTCACGAGAAGAAACTGGAAAAGTGTTGGTGTATTTATATCTTAAAGGATCCTTTAGGGGTGTCTGCAGCAAGAGGAGACGTCAACCTTTACATGGGCATGGGCCTGCCATCAACCCAGGCATTTAGCAGGGTGCCACGACTGTGTCGTCCTAAGCCACGGTCTTTACTTTGCTTTTGTTCTTCATTTAACCTCTGATCTCCTCTCTCTCGATATTTGGCTATCTCTTCATACTGTTTCTCTTGTTTACTGCTCAGGCTCCCCTTTATAATACTAGGGATTCTAGTGTGCTGGTGCTGGTTACAGACCCCATTGTGCTAATGAGGCAATCGACTGAATCGCACGTGTCAGCACACAAATGCACAATCAGCTGATCACCACATCAACAACCCAGAGTTGCTCTGGCATGCTATCACACATGTTCCTGTTTTTATTTATTTAAAACTGCACACCACCATAGACCCAAATATGTTTTCCACAGGGTCACATGAACTTCTGATCTGTGCCACGGAAATGTCAATTGAGATTAGGTTAAAGAAAAGGGATTTCCAGAAATGTAAGCAAAAAAAAAAAGAGAATTCTAAAAAGAAACTAAGACTGATTTTGACACATTTGTTCCCAAGAAAAATAGCCACTGCTGGATAAAATTGTCTGAAAGAGCAGCGAGGTGTTCAAGCAGTGGAATATGTGGGACAGAAGGGGAGTGTTAAATGAGAGAATAAATGAGAAGCTGATAGGGATGTCAGACCAAAAAGCAGAAAGTAGAGGGCAGTATGAAGTTATATGCAAAAATGTGCCAGTGACAAATGGGTCCGGGACCCAACTTCTGGCATAAAGTTTATGAGGGGTAAGATATTGGCAATGTATGAATTTGATTTACTTTACTGATAATTTGGGTTTTCTGAGTATTCAGAGAATGAGGGATGACAGACTTTAAAGGAAGATGTCTAGAATATGCTTTCCATAGACCTGCATATATGAATGCCACTGGTTTGGAGACGATAAACCAGAAAAATTACAGAGACAGTAGTTTGGAAGTGGAGTGGATAACAGGACACCATTTGCCTTGAAGGCTGTTTGGAGTTCAAGATAGAACAAGAAGGTAGAGGAGAGAGCAGAAAACCTGGACCTCAGTGACTGTCCGCAAGTGCCATCATACTGGGGTGTAAACAGATCAGTTTAGTACCAAATATGGAGAGCATCATTATGGACGATATGGGTGTGTATGCCTGTGTATATGTGTGCGTGTCAGATCAAGGTAGAGTTAGGTTGATCCTCCATGTTTCTCCAAATTTGAAGAACAAATAGTAGCTAACTAAGGCCTTTAGTATTATAATATGACTTTCAGTGAGGTGCATTGATGTACAGAGAGGAGTTTGGGATATAAAGTTCAGTGAGACATCAGAGTCGTAGGTTAATGGGAGAGATAACATGTTTATGTGGTGGACATGAGGGAAAATTGGAAAAAGGACCATGACAGGAAAAGTCTGGAGAGATTGTGACCAAAAGGAATTTGAATTAAGGTGCCTCTAGTCTCTTGAATCGTTAGCGGTACATCAACCTACTTAACTCTGTGGGATTATTTAATATCTCTAAAGTGACAGCAGTTGCCTGTGCATTCATCCTTCTGTGAAGTGAAACAGAAGGACAATTCAAGCCCAGAAGCACGCATCCCGAGAACAGCCTGCACCTCTGCAATGAACTGCAGGCTGCCTTTCCACAGGCACGCAATGTTACCAGGACAACGGCGCCACTTCTAGAATGACTTGGCCAATACGGCAAATCACAAACCTGTGTCTTGGGATGCTGTTCATGAATTGAGTAAAGATGTAGAATTTCAGTAACTGAATTTGAAATAATTAGACAGAGTCACTGCATAATAGCTGCTGGCACATTAAATGCAGTTCTTTTAATTTCAATTTATTTTTACACTTAGGTCTACGAGCCCACAGTGCTATGCATTTTAAAAACACAAAGTAAAATGCAAAATGCCTCGTAATGGGAACTATGGAAATTAAAAGAAACTTCATAATGTATACCTTTTGTTGTATTATACTGTGGAAATGAAAACGTGTTCAAGTGGGACATTCCATTTTTGTCAATACACATTTACCAGCACTAGCAAAGTAAAAACAAAATTCTAAAACTTTGTACAAATATTGGCAAATCTTATAACAGTGAGTGACTATATTTATGTTTATGGGGTCATTATTGGCACATGTACAGTTCTTACTTGTATGTGCTACATATCACCAACCTGACCTCGAAACGCCTGTCTTCCTTAGCTGAAGAGGCACTGAGTGTATTCTGTCGTACCTAACAGCCTAATAAATGTTAAATACAAAGGGCAATATTGGCCCTAGCCTAAGTAAGCACCTGATTAATTGAATTTGTAAAGTTGTGTAGGTATAACCATCATCTTACAACAAACCTGTGACCAATTTTTGTGAGTTTGATTAGTTCATTATATAAACAGCAGTCTCACCGCTTGGAAGTGCACTTCGAAACAGCACCATAAGATTGTGGAGTGGAACTAGTCAAGAAATGTATGTAAGATCTTTCTAAAGTGTTAAGTATCCCATGAGACACAATTAGGACCATCATTAAGAGGTGGAAGGTGTATGGCTCCACTTGACAACACCACCACCACCACCAAAGATGTAGCTCAAAATGTTTCGTGAGATGTGAAAGATTAGTTACAAGACAGATCATGGAGCAAGAAGGATCAGAGGAGTGACTATGAGGCCTCCAAAGGTTACAGAGAGAGTTGAGTAAAGGGACCAAAATAAGAAAGGTCAAAGAGAAGCCAGAGTCGCAACCAAAAAATCATACCACACGATCGCCCCATTTAGAACGCAAAGACCCTAATGCCATAAAGAAAGTTTGGTAGCCAGAAAGAAGTTTGAAAAATAAAAAAACACACTAACGATGTTGTAATCCAATACTTGGATTATTCAAAAACTGCAAGGGCTGATGACCTTGTATTACACACACCAGAGGATTTGTGGGTGATTTGCAATACTAACAGCTGATGCGACATCAACAAAATAGCAGTGTTCATACAGAAAACAGAATGGCATTGCGAGAAGATGTTAACATTTTCCCAGCAGCATGTTATTAAAAAACTAACATCAGAATGAGATTCCTTGGTTAAGAAAACCCCAGAACAAATGTACAATTTGTTTAAATCCATCCTGGGTATCTAAAAATTAAATACTTAGTTAGATCATAAAACTGACCTCTATGGAAAAGCCTGATCAAAACAGTTCACTGGAAGCTTTATAAATACAAACATTCATTTAATGAGAAAAAAGAATTCAGAGGTTTAAAAAAGGAAATAAAAAAGAGCTGCCAACAGGCAGTCTGAAAAACAGCAAGTCCAAAGAGACAGTCTTTACAGCAATCTGTAAATCTATCAAAAAAGAATTGGAAATCCGGAAAAAACACAAAGAAGAAAACAAAACTCACAATGTTGAATAAACTCATCCAGAGTGCGTACAAATGAGCCGTCAAAAGACTTCACTTCCCAGCCTGCCTTTATTAGTTGGGGGCGGTCCCTTAATGGTGCAGGGCACGTGGCCCCGCCTCTTAGGGAATTCACCCTCAAAATAGAGGAAACCTCAGAGAGCCGGATAACATAATTAGAAGCTATTCAGAATAAAATTAACAGAATATCCACCTTAATGAAGGGACAGGTGTCTCAAACACCATCTAATACTATGTTAAATTTGTCCAACTTCCTGACTCTTTACCATTTCAAATATAGACAAAAAATATTTATCACTATATGCTAGAGACCACTCATTTACGCTTCACTCAGTGTAGTGTGTTTTTTTCTAGAAATTATTGGTGATAGATATGCCACTTTTTGTTGAACACTTCTCTACAGCCACTGTCCTCATGTACTAGATGCAGAGTTTCACTTATTTTTCACATTACTCCATTTATGGGTGTTCTCATAATTCATCCATTTTGTAATTTACCTAATTCTGTTCTGGGGCTTAAACCTGCATGATGTTGATGTTAACTTTGGAGGTTTTTTGATTATTTTACATGCAAAATGTTTTTATCTTTTCATGCAATTAATATCTGACACTTTTGTAATTCAAAATAACTGGGTGTAAACCTAAAATTAATAACATAAGATAACCACTTCAGAAACTCTTAATTGAATTCCAAGCCATGCAGGGTGCTGGAGCCTCTCCTGATAGCCATCGGCACAGCTCTAGTCCACTGTAGTGCCCATTCAAACACACACAGGGATGTTTTGGAATTCCCAGTTAGCCTAACTTGCATGCATTTGGGGATTTTGAAAGTAAAATGGAGTACTGAAAAGAAAAGCAGACATGGAGTGATTGTGTACATTCCACAATGAAAAAGCCCAAGATCTGAACTGGTGCTGGATCTGTGGGGCAGGAGGGCTAGTTACTAACCACTTCAGAGTGAAATAACTTAGAATTTAATTCACACAACTCAAGTTTACAATCACATTTGTGTTTTTTTGTTAAGCAATGTAAAAGATTTTAGTAAATCACGTTGTTGCTTTGGAAGTAGCTTCCTAAAATAATACTTGTAAAAATTGTGCTCTCATTTAAATAAAGCTGGCATGGCTGCCCTCAATGTTTGTTTGTCAGAATTAGCCAATCTGCTTTGTATTTATTCCTTGAGGCTCTTTGGATGTCCTGTTTTGGTTGTAAAGTCTATTGTAGATAAAAGAGGTGGCGTAAATTACTGAGGATGCAGTGTCCTCCATGAGTGTGCACCCCCATTCAGTTCTTTCTTTTTTCTTGTATTTGCTGATGTCAGTTTTTTTTTAATGTGTCCCATTTTATTGCTTACATTAAGTTTTCCTTTAAGTATTTGTGGGTCTTGATGCACACCTCATGTTTTTCGAGTAATTTGAGACTTTCAGAATTTTCCTTACATGTCAACAGGTTCTAAAGTTTTTTTTTGCTAGTCTCTGTGAGAAAACTGCAGAAATCTCATTTATGCCCACTGCCATTTATGGGTGTAGCTTTATAGTAGTTTTTTTTTTTTTTTTTAATTTTGGGCTAAGGACGAGTCCCTGTTATGGTTTTCTTTCTTAGCCAGCCCATTTCCCAGGGATAAGCACCTTATGTGAGAGTCATTCTTCTGGACCCTTGCCTTTACCATAGAACCACTTGCACAGTCGCTGTTGTCAGACTCTGAATGCCAACATGTGTATAAGGAGTGCAGCTCTCATGGTGCCCAGAATGGAGTGATGACAAACAAGAGCCCACATGTCCTTATATTTGATTGTGATCTTATTAAACATACATAAGCAGCACAATTCTTACCAACTTTACGGAAGCTTTACATTTAACAAAAGCAGTTCAATATTTAAGGATGTCTCCCGAAAGGATAGAACAAAGCTACGGGTGTGGCAGATGCCACCGCCTGTGTTTGGACAGGGTCCTTCTCTCACTCTCTTTGGCTTTAAATCATGGCTTGCAGCTTGCTAGCTGGTTGATGACTGTTGTCTGCTCAAAGCGGCTGCTCTCCCTCTAACTGTTGCAGTGTGCTGGGAGTGTTGAACAGATACTAAAATTTTGACTTTGGCATTGATACCAACTTTTGAACCGCAGTACCAAAACAGTTCTGAAGCAAATAACGGATATCTCCCAAATCCCTCGTCTTACTGTAGAATCCCTGTGCACCACCACTCCATCACACTGCACTATGCACTGCTTCCTTCTTCCCTGAAGTCCTGCTCGCAACAAAGCAAATTTGGTCCCCTGTCAAGTTTTGATCACATCAAATTGTGTATTTTCATTCAGATACTATGAAAGTGACATTTTTCCTCAACTGCAGTAGCGATTGTTGATGGATGGCGTGGAGGGGATAGGGGTTTGGTTGAGAGGAAAGCTTACATTTAATTCCCATACTGAAAATCCCAAAATGCAGTTTGTTTTTTTTTTATACTTTTTCCACTACTGGTATATTGCGCATCCCAATTGTCTGCCAATGCAAGCCTGCCCCTGCCCCAGGGGCATTTTTAGGATTTGCAGATATCAGGGTCTTAGCCCCTCTGTGATTTGTGCACATTCTAACTGGGAATGGAAATGGAATAAGCGACCCCCCACCCCCTTTAAGTTTTACAATTGTCTTACCGAGATATAAAAATCAAAGAGTAGGGTGGGGTGGGAGAATTTGCGGCCTCCCTTGAAGTTACAGTAACTGTTTACCAATTTATAAAATCAAAGTCGCGGAGGGATAGCGGCTGTTCTAATTTCAAGTATCCCTTCAAGTCATTTAATCAACATAAAAAATTGAAGATTTGAGGGAGGCAGCAATCCGAAATGTCCCCCTTGATGCTTCTCAATTGTCTTATCAATATATAAAATCGAAGAACGATTTCTTCCTTGAAGTTTTGCATTCACTTTATCAATATGAAAAATCAAAGGATAGGTGGTCCACATTAGGGTCAGTGGCCAGGGTCTGGCCGCAATTGATCGGGCCTCTGAAGCACCTCCCTGACACCAGTGCCGTGCCCTGCCTTGCAAAGCATATCTCAGTTATAAGAAAATGAATTTGTTTTAATGAGATTTAACAGATCATATACTTCTCCTGGGCCATGCCATCTACTCTTTGTTAGTCCAAGCATATGAGTTCTGTAACAGGTCACTCTTTACGCTCTTGAGCTCTTATGTTCTATCTAACATTTCCAGTACACAAAGTTCATTTTGGCATTGCAGTTCTGAATGAGTTCTGAGATTGGTGACAATTACAGTCCTAGTGAGTAATTATAAAGACATATTGCCATAGGTATAAAGGAGCCCCAGTAGCATTTTTGACACTCACTCAGAGTTAGTTCCTCTCATGCTATTGAGCACATCAGGCAATGAGATCCCTCCACCCTTGTCAGACCCCTGCAAGTGCGTCAGCTTCTTCCCAAGACACTTCGACTAGTTTGAGGTCACTGATGAAAGTTTGCCACCAGGTGTTTCATGGTTGTCCCCTTACCCATTTAATCCCTGGGAGACCCAGTGCATGGCTACTCGGGGAATGTGATGTCTGGACATGTGAAGAACATTGCCAACTAATCGGAGTCATCGCTATGCCACTGTGATGTGGAGACTAGTTCCACTGTAGAACTTCCTTATTGGTCACCCGATAGGTATAACGAATCTTTAAAATTCATCATAGGCGGTAATGGTGGAATGCTTGATCATCTTGACTATGCTGACTGACATCTTCCTATTCTTTTCTCCATCGATTACTGTCAGGACAGTGATGGAACCGTGCAATTGTAGCTTGACCTAGAGGGAGACTGAGGCTGACACCCAGATGGATTGGAGAAGCTAGAACCTGGAAGAGGCCTTCCTGGTATGGCGTTGAATGTTGGTCTCAGCGTTACCAGCATGGCAGACTCTGCTCCTCAGATAGGTGAATTTGTTAACCATCTCCAATCACGTGGTGCTGACGGTGATACTCCTCTGCTTACTTGGGTGCCTGATCTTCATGAGCTTTGACTTCACGGGACTAATGACGCACTTTTGCTAAATAATTTGTTACATGCAAGTGCTAGTACGTCACAGAGAGAATGTGCTGCATTGTTTATAATGGCACTCAGTTTAGTTTCAGGTCTCCCCTTTGCTATGACCACCAGGGGGTCCAGCGTGCATTCTATAACTGAGCCTGCCCTTTTAATTAGCCTGTTGATTCGGTGGACCTCTCTTGAAGTGATGCAACTGAATTCAGCAGGCATATCACAGCAGTTCAGTCTTACGGATTGTATACATCAGTGTCAGTGTCTGATGACCAATTCACATTGTCATCGCTATTACGTGATTCAACTAATGCTTCAGTTTCAGTTTGTTCTAAAACTGCCTTTACAGCTTTTTGTTTACACGCTGTTGTGTTTTTTGGTGAATATTGATGAGTTTCCTTAAAGTGGCAAAACACATAGAGATTTTCATAATTTTTTGCAGCATAATGTTATGTTATCCACTTTCCTGAGAGGTATTCAGATATAACACCATCAAAGCAAATTGTTACCATCACCCCAAATCTGACTCTGGTTTAGCTGTAATTATGTACAATTCCAGGCCTGAGTAAATATGGTTAATGACAAAAAGGTTAAATTCTTGGATCAAAACCCATTATTTTATTGTGCTTAAAATACTGGAGCTCAGTTAAATTATACTCAGTTTGCTACTGGGGAAATGTTGTCCATTGGGCCCAAATTGATATCTAGTGGGCTAATGGAGCACTGGTGCCATAAGGGACAGCCAGCTTGGTGTAGAGCCATCCTTGGATGCTGCCTCGGTCTGATGGTGTGGTGCTGCTCTTGGTGGACATTGGTCAGCTGTGGTCACCATCAAGTGTACCAGCCCATCCCAGACTACTGTAAACACTAGGAAATCAGCTGTCGGAAACTGAGAAATAACAGGGCCATACAGCATGAAATGAAGAATTACCTCAACAGAACATGAAGATACTATGTAATACTATCATATGATATACTGTACATCAAAAGGTCAAAACATAAATTCTGTAATGATTAAATAAATATTAATTAAGGCAGTATGACTTTGTCCTGGTGCAGATTTAGAAATGGAAAAATATGAACAATTAAGCAAATTCAGTATTTCAGGTAAACATTTTTGACACGGCATAATGCAGTGGTGGAGGACGTGCTCAAACAATTTACTGTACTTAAGTAAAAGTACAAATACATGTGCAAAAGTAGCCCACCTTTCTGCCTAAATAAAAGTAAATATCCAAATATACTTAAAGTATTAAAGTAAAAGTTGATTGTATTTCCTGGTGCACCAGTAAAATATGGAATTGGATGTGTCTAATGAAATACAAAAACAGTTTAAGTTGTGCCATTTTAATTAAGCCTGATGCAAATTATGCTACAGACATCCTTGGCAAAAAATCTTCGATTCTGTGAATTAGATTTGCACACTGAATAGTTGTTCCAAGAAAATAAAACCAAAGACTGACTTAACTATAAAAACAGCCAAGTCATATAAAAAAAAAAGAAGTCCAAATATTCTGCTTGAATGTAGTGGCGTAAGACAAACTCCCTGCACTACAACTCACAGCCGGCACTGATGCTATCATAGGATTTCATCATGTTTCTTAAACAATTATACTTTTGACACACTTCTCATTACTGTAGTTAAGACAAAGGAATTCTTTAGTCTTGGGGGCTAGGGGGGAAAAAAGGAATTTAACAGTTTGTCAGGCAGCCAGACTTTCATGAAAGTCAAAAGTATCCAGCTAATCCTACTTAAGTAAGGTACAGCTTTGTGAAAAAATGTTCTTAGGTACCGTAGCAAAGGAGCTGTACTTCATTATTTTCCACCACTGCCTACACTGTGGGATTGCATGTGTTTGATTGCCAGTCTTGCCGATGAATTCCTTACTGTGAAGTGGAGAAACGCCTCATGTCCTGTGGATGGAGGGGCCACAATAGATTTGTGCAGAGGAGCATCGAGACGCCCCTGGACTGATCTGTCTGTCTATGCAGTTCGTTGACTTCACTTGACCCGATGGGTTTAGTTTTCCGTTATGTATTACTGAAGTCGTTCACTTCATTCAGTTTCCTGTTCATTTTTTGTAAAATCATATGTTGAATGGTTTCTGTGGTATCACTAAACTGTGATGTGCATGTATGGACCTTCCCATAACATTTTTTTTGTCATATAACTCTATTCTTCACTTGCTTTGCTGCTATTAATTCCAGCAACAAGTACTTTCATTTGCATTCGTTTGGATAAAAAATGTAGCCATTTTAGAGCTTCTCTTCAGTAATTGGGGTGGAGGGAATAACAACACGCCAAGGGATGTCCAGCAGTGGTTTTGAAAAGCTGCCTTAGAGCCCCATCCTGGCAGTAATCACCCGGCGCTTAACTTGTGGTTTCATTTGGCCATTAGGGAGGCATTAGCTGCTTGTAATGAACCTACCAGCGGTGCCTGACTTGTTTATCTTTGCCTTGGAGTCTTTCGTCTGATTAATTGTCGTTTTAATTGGGAAGGGCAAACATTTGGACATTTGGGAGAACAAATGAAGAGAAGAAATTAAGGCAGGGTTTAAAAAAAAAAAAGGAAGCAAATCAAAGTGCCGTTTAAGCGCCTGCATCTTTTTGTTCTTTTATTCCACTCCCGTAACCTCCCTTTAATTAAAATGCACTAAACTCCCTTTTATTTGAGGAGCTGAAACTGTGTCGGTAATAAAGAGGGCCTGTAAACGGCCGAGGCTGGCTTCTTCAAGTGTGACTCATTTCACCGCTCATCCGCAAACAGCACATCATTAGCCCTGACACACCAAGGTGTTTCTTTTTTTAATATTTTTGGTGGCCATATCCTGGAAGGAAAATAGCATTTGTGTTGAACTTTACAAACTCAAGTCATTAGTAAATAAAACTAAAGGAAAATGAGTGGTTATGTGGCACACTCAGGGGAAAAAAAAAAAAAAAGAGTGGCCACAATAGTTTATCTTATTAATGTAATCACCAAAAGTGAATACTATTTGGTAAACAAAGGGTCCCTGTTGTCGAATGGACCATGAAAACGGACTGTGGCATGAGCAGTAATTGATAGGAACGTGTTTCACACTGAAGTAGTTCTGTCACGGTTGCAGAAAAGGGACGAACTTCGGCCCGCCCCTCAGACGCAACTTGGACAACAAACTGAAAGCGGTGTGCTCTCATTGCTGCTCCACTTTACCTATTTCACAGGGCCAAAGACCTGGATTACGTCACCATTGAGGGCCAGTGGATTTCAGTTCCAGACCTGGTTGACGTAGCTCATCCTCTGGTGAAGGCGAAGTTCGCGTACACTTCGGGATTTGCTACTTTCGCCATTTCTGTTGCTGTGGCCCACTAGTGGGGCCCGTAACAGTTACAAAATAAAAGTATACATCCTTTCTGCCTGTGAGGAGATGAAAAGTGAAAAATGCAACACAAACCAGACATTTGGACACGCGGACACACAGAAGGGATTTGTCTTTGTTTTTGAAATTTAAGGGTAATAGTGAAGACATCAAAACTTAGAAATAACACATATCTTATAGTTTTAAGTTGCCTTGGTGACACAGCCAGCCTCTTCCAGCAGCCCCTGAGGTGGTCCCACACGTGCTGTGTACTTGTTGGCTGCTTAGCCTTCAATCTCAATGTGAAGGCCCGGGTTGGCTGCGGCCTCCTTGAACCCAGGTCATCAATAGTCATGTCTGTGGATGAGCTGGGGACACGTATGACACGTAACACACAGCAGTAGACGGCATAGTGTGCTGAGTGCTTTTGTTTAACAATGTTGCAGCAAACAAATAACGTGCAAAGGCTGTTCTTGAAATAAAGAATTAAATAATCCATAAAACCATTTTAATCACAAGGTGTAAGATTAGCAATCAATACTCTAATAAATAAGTTTAAATCCATGGGCAGAGGTAAACTCCTTCACATGCCTTATTTCTCTCTTACCTCATCTTCGTCAGGACCCTACGAATTTCCTCAGACATAGCACGCCACACCCCCACGATCTGCCACCTCTTCCAGCACCTGAACTGCCACTTCCGCTGGTACCTGCAGTTCACAAAGCATCATGGCCATCCTTGGGAACTGCCAGTTCAGAACCCACTTCTTCCACATTAGCACCTATGGCCTCGCTTCGTCTTGCCAGCTCACCTTATGGCTGTTTAGCTGATGAGAGTGCTTCCACCTGTCTCACTCAGCTCTCCATCCCAGTCTCTAGAATGAGTCAGTAAGACGAATGCCTCTCATCTCTCATCCCGCTTTACCTGTCACATCCAACAATCCCCCTCTCCTTTTATTTGTCATTGTCTTTCTCTGCTTTCTATTCTAGTCGGACTCTCTTTGTACTCATGTGACTGTGGTGCCTCCTAAATACTTTCCATAGAGTGCCAATGTGGAGCAGCTGACCAATTCAACAATCATCTCACCTCCATGCAAAACACCCCGTGGCAGCCTAACTCTTTGGCTGTGCCCACAAAGCCAGACCATCTCTATTCAGTTTAGGTCAGGGGACTGTGGAGGGCGGGTCATCTGCTACAGCACTTTATTGCTCTCCTTCATCATCGGATAGCTCTTATACATCATGGAGTTGTGTTTTATGTCACTGTCTTGTTCAACCGCAAATGGTGGCCCAGTTAAGCACAAATTGTTTGGAAAGGCGTATTGCCTTTAATTGTGTTTTGCATCAACACCTGGATAGGTCTTCAGCTACACTGGCAATAACATCTAATACTGCAAAAATAATAACAGATCAGAACTTATGAGACCCATGAAGGTTTTTAAATCCTAACCTAAGAGCACATTCCTTCTTCTCAGAAGTTAATCATTTTACTCAAGAATTGATTATTTCTTCATAGACAATAATTGTTTGCCCATTATCAAATTGTGTAAGTGTGATGCTATTATCATCTCTGACCACACCCCTCTGACTATGTAGCTTAACTTGCTATGCCCTACACCAGGGGTCCCCAACTCCGGTCCTGAAGAGGCCCAGGGGCTGTGTTCATTCCAACACTTCTCTTAATCAGTGACCTGTTTTTTGCTGCTGATTCACTTCTTTTGAATTCATTTTATTTAACTTGCTCATGAAGACTCAGACCCCTTAATTAGCAGCCAAACAATAATGAGATATAAAATGAGCCACAACAGGACCAGCAAACTGTGACCATCATACACTATCTGAAAATAAAGAAAGGTGAAGGCCTCAGGAATGTTGATCTGCTCAGCTCCACAAAACATTTTAATGGAGCTCTTAGAAAAGAGAAAATGCACAATTTCAGAAATGTCTGCTATTGCATAACGAGAACAGCAACAAGCCACGGAATTAAAGAACGGGTTTAATTAACAACAAGAATCAGCGCCTCATTAAGCAACTGCTTGGAGTGAAATTGGTTGGAGTTTGAGGCTCTGATTTAATTGGTCTTCTGTTGGCTTACTCACTTCACATTTTATTTTGGTTTGGGTGCCATTTGAGGAAAGAAAGGAAGCAATTAGAGGAGCAAATCTTAAAAAAAGTCAATTAAAATGAATTCAAAAGAAGTTAATTAGCAGCAAAAATCAGTGCACTAATTAAGAAAAGGGTCAGAATGAAAACCTGCAGCCACTGGGGTCCTTCAGGACCGGAGTTGGGGACCCCTTCCCCTACACACTCATCTCTTAGCTTACATCTTAACCCCTTGTCATTAGCTGATGAGAACTGTACAGAATTCATACCCAAGCAAATTTGATTATTTTCTAGAGACAAACGCATCCTCAGAGATCTTAGCAAGAATACTCTGGGAAACTCTGAAGGCATTTTTAAGAGGACAGATTATTTTATATCTCTCCCACAAAAATAAATAGGAGACCAGGAAGGAGTCTGAGTTAGTCAATGAAATTACCAGAATAGATCAAGAACACACCAGGTTCCCAAATGAGGCACTTTTTAGGAAAAAACAGGTTTTGCAATCAGAAACCTTTTGACTACTAAAGAAATGGAACAGCATATCTTTAAATCATAACATCAGTGTTACGAACACAGAGAGATGGCCAATAAGATTTTAGCTTAACAAATCAACAAGCAAGAAGTCCATAATGCAATGACAGCAATTACCAACACAGACAGAGATAAAATCATTGACCATAAATATATAACCCACACATTTAGAGAGTACAATAAGTCTTTATATTATTAAGTCTAAAGAAGATAAGACACAATATGATGAGTTCTATGACTCATTACAGATACGAAAGCTAGATGCTCTTAGTGCTGTGGAACTGGATAAAACCTCTAACACCCTCAGAATTATTAGACGCTATAAACTCACTTTAAAGTGGGAAAGCAGCCAGCCCTATCGGCTACCCAGAAAAAAAAGTATTAAAAAAATTCAAATAAGTTAGCTCCACTATTATTAGCAGTGTTTACAGAAGCTAAAGACAACAAAATTCTACCTCAGACTTTTCGCCAAGCATTAATTACCATCTTTCCTAAGAAAAATAAGGACTTGCTACAATGTGCATCATACAGGCCAATCTCACTCCTGAATAATGATGTTAAGATACTCTCTAAAGTTCTAGCTTGAAGGATTGAGAAAGTGCTTCCTTTGGTAATATCACAAGACCAAACCAGATTTATTAAAATCAGACACTTGGCTCCTGATCTTCAACATAAAACATCGCCCATTAAATCTAACATCCCAGAGATCTTACCATCTTTGGATGCAGAAAAAGAATTTGACATATTTGAACGGGACCACCTATTCACTACATTGCACAAATTTGGGTTCAGCTCAATTTGTGTGTCAATCAAATTATTCTATACTAGTCCTTAAGCCTCAGTTTGTATTAACATTATTTCGGACTACTTCAAATTAGAACACAGTACTCGACAAGGATGTCCTCCATCACCTGTACTTTTTGCAGTTGCCATCGAGCCATTGGCTGTTTACTTTCAAAATGCATCAAAGATAAAGGGTATTTTCAGAGAAGCACTTGAACAGAAAATATCACTATATGTAGATAATATGGTACTGTATATATCAGACCTACAAAATTACATGCCAGCAGTCCTAAAAACACTAGCAAATTTTCAAAAGATATCTGGAATCAAAACCAGTTTGAAAAGAATTGTGCTTTTTCCATTGAACTCTCCAGCACACTATATTAGACTTGGTACCTTCTCATTTATCTTGGCAGATTGGTTTAAATATCTATGGGTAAATATCACAAGTACATGTAAAGCTCTTTTTCAACACAATTTTGCTGTCTGCATGGAAAAAATTAAACAAGACGTGAATTGATTGTCTGCACTCCATCTCACATTAGCAAATAGAATCAACACTGTTAAGATGAACATCCTTCCCAAACTTCTTTTTCTATGTCAAACCTCCCCCATATACATCAACAAATATTTTTTTAAGAAATTAGATGTATTCATAACCTAATTTATTTGGAATTCAAAACATTCAAACATCCAAAGGACAACTCTACAAAGACTTAAAACAGAAGGGGGCATAGCACTTCCAAACTTTCAGTTCAATTACTGGGTGGCAAATATACAAGCCATAAAGACCTGGGGCCTCATGTATAAACGGTGCGTACGCACAAAAATGTTGCGTACTCCCGTTTCCACGCTCAAATTGCGATGTATAAAACCTAAACTTGGTGTAAAGCCACGCACATTTTCATGCTAGCTAAATGCTTGGCGTGCACAAGTTCTCTGCTTGGTTTTGCAAACTGGCGGCACCCAGCGTCAAAGCAGTGCTTTTGTTCCAGTGTGGTTTCCCTTTCTTTTTTACATCCACATCCCTGATGCGGCTTTATCATATACACGGAAATTAACCGCATATTGTTTATTAGTTTAAGGCATCTGATTGTAATTAACCTGTAACAATATAATGGTCCATGGAATGGCCAAACTATTCCAAATACCGTAGCTGCTTTAGCGTTGTTCCTCTCAATGCACCATTCAGACTATTTATCCCACTGTATCTGAGTGTGCAAACTGATTGGAAAGAGAATTATTAGTATACAGCTTCAAGCAAACGCTGCCTCAGCCATGCTGTCTATTTGAGCTGCTCCCATACGGCAAACGCTTCAGAGCCTTTCCTGTGGTTCAGAAACAGTTTCATCCCAAGAACTATAAACACAATCAATCAGTCCATCAAGTGCTCCTTGTAGAACTGTTTGTACTTATTAGTACAATTACCTCACTGTAAACTTGCGATACAGTTATAATATTGCACAACATGAGCCACTTTATAAAGCGCGTATTTACATATGATGACGATATCATTTTTAAGATGAAATGCAGCAAAATATGTTTATTACATTATACAGATAAAATGTTAACATCTTTTAAATAATCTATATTGTTAATAATTAAACATGTGAGGACACGGTGGTGCAGCGCTAGCGACAATCTGGTGCCTCGTTCAGGGATTGTTCCTGCCTCGTGCTATATTCTTGCTGGGGCTGGCACGACACTGGAAGGATAGATGGATAGAATAATTAAACATGTACTACAAAGATATTTCAATGTTCCTTAAAAGTTTTGAAGAATTGGCATTCTAAGCTCACATGTGGCTTAACATCTATTACACCAACTGATTGTGTGGCGATTGGTTACTTTGAGAAAGAAAATGAAGGACAGGAATTGTGTGTTAGTATGTTTAAAAGAGACAGTATTGCTGCAATAAATTACACAGTGTTCCAAATTATTATGCAAATGATATTTTTCTCTGATTTTCCTAAATAGTCAATGCAAGTAGCAGTCGGCATCATTTTGTGTATCAACCATTGGAGTATAATTCGAATGTTACTGAACAAACCTCCTAATGATAATGGTATGTTTTTCAAAAATAAAAAACTTAAAATGCACTGTTCCAAATTATTACGTACAACAGAGTTTCAAAACATTTTATAGGCTGTAAAGAACAGAAAATGGTCATTTGTTGAATCTGCAGCATTAGGAGGCCATATTTACTGAAATGAAAAGCTATTTCAATCAAAAACATCTTAGCAGGTCAAGTTACATATTAACATAGGACCCCTTATTTGATAGCAGCTTCACAATTCTTGCATCCATTGAACTTGTCAGTTTTTTGGACAGTTTCTGCTTCAATTTCTTTGCAGGATGTCAGAATAGCCTCCCAGAGCTGCTGTTTGGATGTACACTGCCTCCCACCCTCATAGATCTTTTGCTTGAGGATGCTCCAAATGTTCTCAATAGGATTGAGGTCAGGGGAGGATGGGGGCCACACCATGAGTTTCTCTCCTTTTATGCCGATAGCAGCCAATGATGCAGAGGTATTCCTTGCAGCATGAGATGGTGCATTGTTATGCATGAAGACGATTTTGTTACGGAAAGCACGGTTCTTCTTTTTGTACCATGGAAGAAAGTGGTCAGTCAGAAACTCCACATACTTTTCAGAGGTCATTTTCATACCTTCAGGGACCCTAAAGGGGCCGACCAGCTCTCTCCCCATGATTCTGGCCCAAAACATGACTCCGCCACCTCCTTGCTGACGTCGCAGCCTTGTTGGGACATGGTCTGTCCACCAACCATCCACCACTCCATCCATCTGGAACATCCAGGGTTGCACGGCACTCATCTGTAAACAAGACTGTTTGAAAATTAGTCTTCATGTAGTTCTGGGCCCACTGCAGCCATTTCTGCTTGTGAGCATTGGTTAGGGGTGGCCGAATAGAAGGTTTATGAATAACTGCAATCCTCTGGAGGATCCTGCTCCTTGATGTTTGCGGGACTCCAGAGGCACCAGCAGCTTCAAATACCTGTTTGCTGCTTTGTAATGGCATTTTAGCAGCTGCTCTCTTAATCCGATGTATTTGTCTGGTAGAAACCTTCCTCATTAGGCCTTTATCTGCACGAACCCGTGTGTACTCTGCGTCAGCCACAAATGTTTTAGCAATACGATGATCACGCTTAAGATTTTGTGAAATATCTAAGGTTTGCATACCTTGTCCAAGGCATTCAACTATTTCATGCTTTTCGGCAGTAGAGAGATCCTTTTTCTTTCCCATATTGCTTGAAAATGGTGGTCTGCTTAATAATGTGAAACATCCTTCTTTAGTAGTTTTTCCTTTAATTGGGCTCACCTGGCAAACTGTTTTTCCACTGTTGCAGTAGCGAGTGTGTATTAATTGGAATGCTGACGTTTGTTTCTGGTCCGAAAAATTCCAAAATGCAGGTATTCCATGTAACCTTAACAAAGGTGGAAGGATAACCACAAACAAAATATATATATATTTTTTTAAACACATGCACTGTGAAAGATTTGCGCATGCGTGATGAAAAGTACACGTTGTGATGCAATCTAAACTTTCCTGGAGCACATAGGCCTCTTTACTTCAATGTGATGATAATTTCTCCCATTACTCCCATGCAATGGGGACTTCAATGCCTCAAAACGAGACACTTCCCTAACCCTCATGGATCAGATCAGGTCATGATATCACCAATGCGCAAATCAGATGTGCATTGCTGCTGCAGCTCTGTGATGTCATTTTGGCCTTGCAAGGTATCATGGGGCACTGGGAAAAAAAGTGTTTGTCTAAGCTGGCCACACAGCCAGTTTCCAAGAAAATAAGAAGGTCTTGGCAAACACAGCATACTTGTTGTGAAAAACACTTTGGCAGATTTCACCAGTTAACACTAGTGAGCATAATGAACCAGTTAAGAAAAAAAGTAAGAATACAGAGGAACTACTGAAAATGTGACAAATGTTCTCATTTGATCCTTCTCTGGGTTGACTTTTTCCCCTTTCTGATCCTCACTTCAATTTTCAAAGCACATTGCCCACTAAATGCTCATTTTTAGCACTGGAAACAGAGAGTGACCATCGCTGGCTTTTGGGTCGGGACTGTGTGGGTGGGCCCGTTTGTGTAGGCCCTTGTCTGTCTTGGGTAGTAAGCCAGTTCATTCAGGTTTGTCCTACCCATTTGTGTTGACTGTGTGGATTTTAGCTGGAATTTCAGGTTGTTTCAGTATCAAAAGATTAATTAAAACATTTTCTCATCAGACTGGGGTGCGTCTTAAAGAGTTAATCCTCAAATGGAATCGTCCTTTTTTTTGATATTATCTTGTAATTATCTTCCACAGTATGTGGCCTTAGTTAAAGCTTTTCTATTTTCAAATTGAATTAATTGACCTTTTATAAAACATTTCAAATAGGCAGAAAATTTGATTTAAAATCTGCCATCTCTTTCTAGTGTAGAGTTCATGCAATCATTTTAATTGAAAACTTCACCCTACTGTTTCTTTTAATTGAAAAGGACCTTGCGGTGTCTCTGAAACGAGGTAACCTCTTAGATATCTAATACTATAAACATTTTTGGCAGTGTTAAGAAAAATAAATGTATGCTTTCTGGTTTAAAACTGCTCTTTTTGTGTAGATTTACTCTTTACTAGCTGTAGAGCCCACCTTCCCAGGTCCCAAGTGTCCAACTGGGTGTCCAACTCCGTATTCGATTCGCTTACCTAATTTGGTGATTCTGTGTGCTGGAGAGCAAAACATTGGTAGTATCTTGCAGATATGGTGATGAATATTTTGTAAGTTGTCCTTATCAAATAGCCATACTATTTTTAATTAAAAATAATAATTATGTTTAAGGGTTTTCTTCATAAACCAGTTTTTCCAGGCAATTTAAGCCTTACCAGATAAGACTTCCGCCTGCAGGTTTTTAGCTCCTTTCTAGAATACCAAAGCAGCATCTGACTGGCCGTCACTGAACTGGTTGTTGATGACTTTACATCTCTCTCATTGCCCAAGTGTTCTTTCTATACCCCGGACCCCCGCTGAGTGCAAAGCTGCTGCTTTTATTCA
The DNA here is from genome assembly GCA_026402145.1 of Polypterus bichir lapradei. Lineage (NCBI taxonomy): Eukaryota > Metazoa > Chordata > Cladistia > Polypteriformes > Polypteridae > Polypterus > Polypterus bichir. The sequence continues at coordinate 7,505,167 of JANRMT010062799.1, forward strand.
TGTTCACTGACATCTGAAGGATGGATTTAGTTCAACAAGTAAAATTCATGAGCCCCCGGAAAGAAGCATGAGCACCCCTTCCTGTTCCATTAAGACGGCCTCGGCGAATACAAATGGCCAAGGTGAACATACATGAGCAGGTCTGTGGTAGTTCTCAGCTGGATGGCGGGTGTGGGATTTGAGTCATGCTGACACCCTCACCTTTGCAAAAGGCATGTCAAGGCTAACAGGACTGGAGAAATTTAGGCAAAGAAATCAACAAAATGTTTTTAAAGTTACTATTTGCATTAATTTTAATGGGCTGTTGAGTGGATTTGTGGATAGAAACTGTCTCTAAATCTATAGGAGTGAGGAATAGCTGAGCTCTTTGATAAACCTGTCTTCCTCCTTTAAGGTAGCAAGTGTTGTGTACGTCCCGATGAGAAGGTTGCCTGTTGCCGTCATATTCTGTGCCACCTTTGTCACCCTCTGCAGTGTTTTACGCTCTTGAGCCAGGCAGGTGCCATATTAGGATGTAATACAGCCAAAGTAGATGGATTCCACGGTGTACTCTCACTGTAGTTAGTAAGAGCAGATGGAGAAATCCAAAAATTTCCTCAGATGTTTCAGGAAGTAAAAAGAGTACATGAAACATCATACACTGAATGCAGCATAAATACAATATATGGTATATATAAGAAACTCTCTTGTATTTATCAGTATTAGTGGCTATCAAGTAACCTTCTGACCTGTGGATAAAAACTGTCCTTGAATCTGGTGGTTCAAGTGCTAAAGAGTCTGAATGGAGGAGGGAGAAGAGTGACGATGCAGGAGGTCTTTAAAAAATACTGCTAGCCCTTGTAAGGCAATGTGTGCTAGTGGTATTCTGAGCTAACTTTACTACGATCTTGAGCCAGGCAGGTTCAGTACCAAGATGTCATGCTGCCAGTGAGGATAGACTCCATTTGGTAACTTGTACAATTTTGTATGAATAGATGGAGAAATGTGAGTTGTCCTCAAACATCTGAAGAAGTAGAGGCTTTGGTGAGCCTTTTTGGCAAGAGCCAAAGCATGTTGTACACATTTCAGTTTAGTCACTCCAAGAAATTAAGTGCTGCTCACTCTTTTAACAGCATCCCCTCTGATGTAGACGTCAATGTGGTCTACATTCTGCTTCCAGGAGTCTATGGCCAGATAGTCTAAGGCTGAGTTTGTTTTCTTTGCACCAATAAGTCAGCAGGTAAGCCTTTTAATAATTTGCTGAGATTTTCTAAGGTAAGGAAGACAGACATTGTTACATAATAGTCACTGATTATGACTCCAGAGAATGTTGCCTTTTGATTAGCACATGTAAGTAAGAATTTCACTGTACTCTGGACATGTAAAGATAATGACCCTGTAATCCTTTACCAAAAACATTCTAATGATGTGCCTGAATAGCAACCCTCCCTGATGAAATGTGATATTCAAAGTGATGCCAACGCCTTAAATGCTGAAAGTCAGTCAAACAGAAGAACTTGTTGTGGAGATTAAGGCAGGTTGATAAGAACCCATTCTGATCATCATCAGTGGATCAGTAGTGAGATGCTTGTTAGCTGCTTCAGCTTCCTTTGGTTTTTAGATCTGTGGCAGCCTGGCTTGGATTTGGCAATACTAAGTTTAGGAGAGAAAGTGCCTTCCCTTTGAAGAGTTTCAAAGAAAACGTTGATTGAATTAGCTAAAAAAAAAGAAAGACAAACATTCTGACAAGATCATCCAGCCCTACCCTCTGTGCTGATCAATCATTTTGGGATAACTCTTTTCATTTGAAGGTCCCTACCATTTGCTTTACCTGCTGGTCTCCTATTCACCACATCTGTGATTTGCTGTGTGAAGAAATCATTCGAGATGTTTATATGAAATGTTCCCACAAGCAGATTCCAAGTATGTCCCCATCACATTTTTAAACACTTTGGTCATGTTGCCTCTTAATCTCCATTTGCCTAAACAGAGAAGGTTCACCCCTCCTAATACCCCTTAGACCATGAATCAGCCTAGTCACACTCTTCCAGACATCAGTGTTCCCAAAGTCCTACTATCCAACAAACTACATGGTGACATATTCCAGTCTCTGTGGTTCTTTGTGTGAAGAATAACTTTCTAATGTTTGTGTGAAATTTACTCTTAACAAGTTTCCAAGTGGGTCTCCATGTTCTCGATGAACTCATTTTAAAGACACTTCATCAGGTCTCCTCTTAATCTCCTTCTGCTTAAACTAAAAAGGCTCAGCTCCTTTGATCTTTCCTCATCATATCTCTTGTCTTAATCAATTAAAATTTACCAGTTTTTTTTGTGACTTTGGTGACATTGTTTACCAAGTTTTTTTCACCATTTGGCCGACTTGGCTCTCTATTCTGAGCGCTGTATGTTGCTGTCCAAGGCCAGCGTGACTTCACAGAGATTTAGTAGCCCAAGTTGGATGTTGCCATCTCTTGTTCATTGTTATGTATGTTTAGGAATTTAAGACTAGATATAAGGTCTATTTAACATTACAAATAATTGCATTGAATGTGTGATGTGACTGCACCTTGGTATTAATGCGCACGTTACTGCTAGAACTTGTAACACACATAAAATGACAGAAATTTGATGATTACTGCATTTGTGTCTGTCTTTATTAATATACTAGTTTACTGTTGGTTTAAGTGTAAAACCACAACATCCATCTTTACCTTCAAGCTTTCAATGCTGATAAGCATCAACAGCACTTATTTTCCTAACTCTGATCTCTCCAAACTCATACATTCCTAAATAATGAGCATCATGATAGAAATGCAGCTGTAATTACACCTTCTGTGTTTGTTTTTTTGTCCACTTATGCTGTAGTAACAAGCGGTTTCAGGTGTTTCACTCAGTGCAGCTGCTGCTGCTTGCCATCTTCACCTTTATTCTCATCCTCCTCGTCTGAGCTCTGCTCCTCTACAATTTCTGCCCACAAACATCATAAACTGATGTCATCTGAAATGTCCTTTTGCACTGTCTCTCTCTCTGACTAGTAATCTGCTATCAATAACAGGGACTCTTTCAATAGCTTGCTGTGCTGATAAGCATTGCACCATTTCTTTTATTATCCCTTACCCCTCTAAACTCATAAATACATAATAAGCAACAAGGTAGGGGCGCATATAGAGATACAATTAAATCCTGAAAAAGTATATTTTATTCAAGCTCTGTTTAAAAACACAGCACTTAAAAATGCACATATAAAATACTGTCACTTTACCACATTCAGGATCATTAGCAACCTTATACATGTTAGGCAAATATATGATCATAATGAAATAATTTGAAATTGTTTTGGCATATTTTTGGTAGTACATCTCTCTATTATAAAAAAAATCTTGGGAGGAAGAGGAGACAAGATCTTCTCGGAAGACACTTTGACGTCCCGCGAGACAAAAGGACAGCTGCCGTACAGGCCTTTAAATGATTGGCGTGCAGCGTGACAAGCAGAACATGCAGCTCGCCAGCAAATGATCCGAATGGATTTCCTTATTGTGCGATCAGCCATTCAACCCCCCCTTCACAATGCGAGCGGCAGAGAGCGAAGTGGCAAAAGGACAGCTGCTGTACAGGCTTTTAAATGATTGACGCACAGCGCAAAAAGAGGAAAACGAAGCTCGCAAGCAGCAGCAGAAAGACAGCAGATGATCCGACCGCATCTCCTTAGCGTGTGTTCAGCCCCTCCTTCACAACACGAGCAGCGTTATACGTCCTGCGAGAAACAGATTTAACCATGCCCGGGTCCGGAAATAAAGGACAAAGAGTAGATGACAAAGTAGAACATCGTAAATAATTCAAAAATGTTGGTGCGGTACACATGCACAGCAGGTTAGAGATAATGGAAGTACGAAAATTCAAAAGTCTCAAAAAAGGATAGGAGAAACGGAAATTATTACTCAGTGGAATAACAGAACAGTGAAAAGAGATCAAATATATTGTTCAGATTTAAACTTTAAGTCAGAGACTTGTAGATCGTCTAATTCGTGTTGCCAGCGAGAATTAAAAGATTCCAAAAATGTTGTTGCAGTATAAAGTCTCTTGAGATGGAGACTTTTAACATGAGATTCTTTCAAGTCATGCCCTAATTACAACTATTTTCAAACAAGACCACGGTCATTTAACCTCAGTTGTGTGAATGCTTTTGTCAGACGTGCTTCCTGCGCTCTCAGCTCTTATAAATTTTATCAAGATAATAATTTTATATATTCAAGATGACACATCAACGACAAAGCGAAGAAGAAACAGCATGGACAAACATTCGAGAAAGTCGTTCTATTCAATAGAGTGAAAGAAACGAAATTCACTCACAGGCAGTTATAAGTTGCGTTGTCACAATGTAAGTCCAAACACGAAATCAAAATTCAATGTGATCTTGAAGAAAAGTTAATTCCAAATACTGTTTTTACAAAAGTTTTTAAGTAAATGTGAAAATAATGCATATGTAACAATTCCCACGAAAATAACAATCTCTTTAAATTATATATCCGGGAAACCAAACCTGGGGGCGGGTGAGCAAAGTGAGCAGGGGCGGAGCCCCTAGTTGTTATAAATTAAATGAATGAGGCATGCCTGGGCTTTGTATCATATGACCCCGTGAGACCTGTAAACATGATGTCATAGGTCGCTAGAGACCCAACATATGTATACAAGGGCAATAAATGACTGGTGACACAGATCATCCCCAAGTACAAAATGGTTTAAAGGCTCACTTACAGTAGCTATGGACTACATGGCATTTACACTGCAGTCACCTTATTTCTCTGGTTTGATTTGACTTTCTTTTCTCTCCTAGGTGATTCATTTGCTCAGTTTCGCTTTGCTGAAGAGAAAGAATGGGATATTGATGTGTCATCCAATATTAAGGTACTCTTTATGTTTGAACCACTGTTTACTGCTAGTATTTTTTTTTTTTTTTTAGCAGTTTTTAATGTCATTACTATCACACGTTGCCACTTTCCAGCGCCACCGTCAGTATGAACTCAGTCAACTCCAGGAATATTGCCACCCATCAAGAAAGTGATACAAACATGAATACAATATACCGTGGGTAATACATATAATGATTCTAATCTTCTCCAGATGTTTGGAGAAACTGTTAACTATTCATTTAATAAAGATAATTCCTGCAAAAGTGTTATTTTTATCGTCAGCATAGTTTATTCTGTCAGAAACATATGTATCAAAATTATTGGCACCTTTGAAAAGTATTATAAATAAAACCAAAGCAATTTGTGTATTTGGAGGTAAAATGTTTCTTGATATTTCTTTTAGTTTCTAGGAACTTTATTGTAGTTCATCATCACCGCCGTTTCACTGGAGTATAAATATAAAGTAACGCACAAGTACAATCCTTTTGTCATCCATCAACACAAGTAAAAACCTAAGAACTGTCAACTCAAATGAGGAAAAAAAAGCCATTGAGCTGCATAGATTGGAGAATTGCTATAACAAAGTCATTATTCAGTTGAAATTACCAGTAATTACAAGTAGGGCCTTGACAAAGAAGTTTGATAAGCACGGAACTGTTGAAAATTTGCCAGGAAGAGGATGCACCCACGGTGACAGCTTCTACAAAGAAGTTATTGGTAATCAGCTAATGAAGCAAGCTCAATGGACTCAATGTTCTTGTTTTTCTTACATTTTAAATGATTTAGATGCTCTCTTCTCTATTAGAGTTACACTTTGCCAGAGAGGTGCCTAGACCTAAAGTTCTCTTCCATATTATACGTGCTTTTAAACCCTGGTTTATATTTGTAACATGCAGTGTTGTAGTGAAGAAGTCAAGGTCATTAGCAATCAGTACTTAATTATTCTGAGTGATCGCCTTCATCCTCTCAGCAGGGGCATCTGACAAAACGTCAAAGGCCCTATCAACAGACCACATGCTGTCATGTATTGATTGTAGTGAAGATGCCCACAGAGTTAGACATGCTGTCAGATCTTATCTCTCATTAGATACCAGTCCAATTGAGCTTTAAAAGGAGATCGTGAAATGACGTCTCAGGCGGTGTTTTCCATTTCCATTAACAAAGCATACATTGGTTGACTCCCACGCCTATAAGCAGAATTGCAGACATGGACACTATGATGCCCATAGATGTGTACAGCACACAGTTTATTTACAATTTGCATTCCACAGCACAAGGTAAAGCACACTCCCTTCTTTCAGCCAGTCCCTTCCACCTCCACTTCTCAACAAGAGCTTCGTCCATTCGTCCCGACTCAGGCACTTGAGTGGTGGTGACTGGCTCTTTTTATAGAAGGTGTGCAGGTGTCCAATAAGCTTTGTCCAGCAGCACTGCTGGGCCCTGCAAGCAGCCAGGCGCTCCCTGGCAGTGGTCATGGGCCCCAGCAGGGTTGAGCTTTCATGCTCATGACCTGTGGCCCTGTTGGAAGCCAAGGGGGCTGCCCTCTGCTGGTCCCGGGGAGAAACGGTCTTGAAAGTACACACTCTCCTGGTCCTTCCATGGTCAGGGCATCCCGACCGGGTTAGGGCCCCAGCAGTCTGCCATTCTGCCCCTCCCCTTCAGCTGAGCCTTGTGTGGTGAAGTGTCCCGTCCTGCGAGGGCTGCCGTTATGCTGGATGGGGGGTCGATCTTGTCTGGACCACAGTTCCGTCCTGAAAGATAGAAACAACACCCGTGGCTGACTTGGTGGCACTTGTAACAATGCTGCTCCCCATCTCATGTCCGTGCCCTCTGGACATAAAAACACTGCGGGAATGCCCGCTCTGTCTTATGCCCAGCTGAGGTTGGGCTATTCCTCCACCTTCGTGGAGAGCAGTCTTTCAACCCTCGAGAGCACACGGGCTCACGTGTTGCAGTGTTTGGAGACTCTGGGTCCTCCTTATACTCTGGGGTGGAGCGACAGTCTGAGTCTCTGCATGGCATACAGAGAGATTGTTTTGCTGTCAGCACCCCTTTCAACCTCCACGTGGCGATTGCTGGTTTCTGGGGCGGGGCACTGTGGGCGCTGGCACCAACAAGCCGATCCCTTGCGTGCGCCTTAGCCATGTCTGCTACTATTGTGCGATCGGCCATTACGCTCACGTTTACTGTAGGAATAGTGGCTACTTGGTATCCTGTAATGATCACTAGCAGAGCCATTTCGTTCTGCATTCCTCTTTGTTGTATGGTACAGTTGTTACTCACTTGTACCGCCTTGTCAAGTTGGCTGGAGAGTCCTGCGCTGCGTTGCCTCAGCCACTTGTGCACTGCCTTTAATAGTGCATCGGCCGTCCTCTCCATTCTCTTGACTACCTGCCTCAGCAAGCCAAATGCCTGTAAAAGAGACTGTACGGGTTGGAGGGCAATCTCCAAATCCCGTACAAGCAAAATCCGGCACTAGATTTAGTTTCCCTTTTCCTTACCCGCTAGCCAGGAGCCGTTGAGCATGTGCGACTCCTACGTCGGCTCCATCAGGAGTCCATTAGAGTGGACGTTTGTCGGCCCCACTTGTAGTTAAGCATCTGAGGGGGTCCGACACACACCATCCCCTCTCTTCGTTGAAGGCAGTCTAACCCTTCACCCTCCACCTCCCTTCAATTAGTCCTGATGGGTACGGGAGAGTCCAGGCGGTTCTCTTCTACATCTTGCCTCTCAGAGTGTATCAGGCTTGGGACATCCTCAGGTGACTCCTCCGAGCTTATCCCGTCGTCACTCCACAGATCGGCATATTTAGGCCAGAAAAGTGGAATTATGCTCTCTCCTTCTACGAGGTAAGTATATGGGTCCAACAACCAACCTTCCCAGGGCCATGCTTCCCTGGGCCCGTCACCTACCTCCAAGCTCCCGTGGTTTGGACAACGCTTCCTCTGGCTGGCCTCTTCTTCTGGCACGCTGATCCGAGTGTTGCTTGCGGTGGCGGGTGGTTGTGCACCCGCTGCTTTCGGTCTACGCCTGGATTTTTTTCTTCCCCATCAGGTTGGACTGGTGCTTCCAGGGGCTTCGCAACCTCTTCACGAATGCTATACTGCCGTCAGTCTGTATGGGCACCTCACGCTGTGTTGCATGTCTCGCACTGCTGTATCAGGATGGGCCACAATAATTAATTAAGGGTCTTCTGCCAGCAGGCGGCCATGAGTCCCATCTGGGATGCCACTTGTGATACACAAGGGTGCGTACAGCCGCCCTAACCCGATACAGACAGTCAGGACACAAATTGCCATAGAGCGCATGGTTTATTTACAATTTGCACTCCACAGCACAAGGTAAAGGACAGTCCCTTCTTTCAGCCAGTCCATCTGTTTTCACTCCTCTACACTAGCTTTGTCCACTTTCCCCCAACTCAGGCCATTGACTGGTGGTGACTGGCTCCTTTTAATGGGCACTCGGAAGGAGTCCAGGTGCCCAACGAGATTCTTCCAGCAGCACTTCCTGGTGTTGCAGAGTGCTGCCAAATAGGGCAGGATTGAGCTTCCATGCTTATGACCCATGGCCCTGTTGGAAGCCAAGGGGCTGCCCTCTGCTGAAATGGTCTTGAAAATACTCTCCCCGGGTCATTCCATGGTTGGGGTGTCCCGGCTGGGTAAGGGCCCCGGCGGTCTGCCACAGCACATACAAGCTTTTCTGGCTGCTGTGCATAAAGAGTAGCAGAAGTTGACAGCATTAAGTTTAAGAAACAAAGGCTGCTTAAAAGTATGTAAACAATTAATATTTTTATTCTTTCATTAGATTATTCAAACAGTTGTGACAAGAGCAGGCAATTTAGCCCAGCAAACCTGCCCATGCTGTTCACTTTGATTCTCCAAAATAACATCAAGTTGAGATTTGAAGGTCCCTTAATTCCCACTCTCCATCCACCGCATAACTTGGTCACTTATTCCATGTGTCTGTGGTTCTCTGTGAAAAGTTGAGTTTCCAACTATGTTCTTGTAGTAAAGTAACACCTGGGATCTGGTGATCATGTCAGACCCCACACTTTGATGACTGCATTTGATTCACTAAGAGGGATTCAGTTGGTTGCACTAAATTCATGGACGAGGACAAACACCATTCACTGCGTCACAGACACACTGGTATGTGAAACTGGGTTGAGAAACACTGCACTGTACTGATTCCTTTTAGACAGATAGATAGATACTCTATTAATCCCAAGGGGAAATTCACAAAAACACAACAAACTGCATTCTCTGTAGGTCCTGACATTTATAATTATAACCTTTTATAATCTTAGACACTTCAATCATGTCTCCTCTTATTCTCGGCTTACTTACACTATAAAGGTTCATCTTCTTCAATCTGTCCATAGCTCTTGTAACCCTGCTCTGGATTTTCTCTAGCACCGCTGTGTCATTTTGTAATTTGGAGACGAAAACTGCACACAGTGTAGCAAGCCCACACAACACTACAAGCGGGTTGGCTTTCTGACTGGCCGTCACTGTATTACGTATATGGTCTGGAGGTTGACAAAGAAATATTCCTTCAGGACCAACAAGTCTGGTAGGACCCCCCCGACCCCGGTAAGGACTCCAGCTGCCTAGTGCAGGCATTGTGTTACTATGACGACTAAGCAGGAAATGGAAGTTTCCACTGGAAACCTTTCTTTTTTAAGGGTAACGGCAGACTGAGAAAGGAAGAAGGGAGAAAAAAAATACAGAAAACGGAATGAAGAAAGGAAGCAGAGAAGAGGCGATCACCAAATCAGGGGAAATGGTAAACAGTGGAGGATGAGTTGGGCAGCAGCAGGATGGAGGGTAGGAGAAGCTTTGGGAGGTGGATGGCTGTGGGGATGATGAAGCAGAACTGGCTAAAGAGGGAAGCTGTGTAGTTCCGCAGTTCTTTAGTAAACTGTACAATGGGGATGATAATAATTTTGTGAGTATATTTACTGTAATAAAATGATTCATATTACGTTTATTGTATACATTTCTGACTTTTTAGACCTTTTTGATCTTCCTTTATATTTTCTAGCCTACACACATTGTATGTGTTTTCCCGCAGTGGGTCGCAAAACTCATAAAATGATTTCCATATTATTATTGATGACAAACATACAAATAGGCGGATCCACAAATCGTAAACTGGTGAATCACAAGGGCCAACTGTACTCTGATTTTTATGCTTCAGTTCGCCATCTTGAAATTTGCTGCTGATTGACTTTGCTATTGTTTGAGTTTTAGTTTGTTGTCTAGCTTTGGGACCAACTCTGAAGGGAGTTGCAAAAGTCCTTAGCCTTCCATGAAAGAAAAAACAATTAAACTAAAATGTTTCACTACATTGGTGACTTCAGCACAGCATCTGTGCAGTCTTTCTTGCGATTGATTCTTTGGTCAAAGCAGGCATTCAAATTCACCTTGAGTTAAACTCTCTGGTTGCTCATTCATCACATCAGTCAATTCACCATGCGTCTCCAGAACTTTCTTTTATTTTTGGGAACATCCAGAAATCAAAAGGCACCAAATGGGGCAAAAAAGAAGGGGGTTCAACCAGATGGATCCCTGATTTCTCGAATGTGTCAATGGTCAGCTTTGCTGGTTGTGCCGGTGCATTGTCATGGTGGAAAAATGACTTGTTCAGAATCAGGTGGGAGAGGCCTTCACTCCCCTCTCACTCTTCCCCCTCGTACCACTTGCTATGACTTCCTGTGTGTAAGAAGTATGAATTTTTTTCTTTTGTTTTTTTTACAAACTCAGGAAGGGATAAACTTGATCTCAATCAATGTAAATATGGTGGCAGCTCACTAAGAGCTGAATGCTGAGGACTTTGGCAAAGCCCCTCATATTGTGCTACACAGTTTTCACTCTATTTGGAGTGTTGCCTGTACTTTGTAATGACTCTTGTTTAATATAACTAGCCTAGTGAAACACCTGTTTAATAAAAAGGACACAATGGTAGAGCAGTAAGTCTGTCTGTCTGGATCGCATTGTGCATTTTGTGCGCTTCTTTCTTTGTGCGTCTTGCTGCGTTTCCTTGTCAGACACTGCAGCCCTCTTGTGGACGCTGGATGATATTACACCCAGGTGTGGACACCAAGCTTTCTGTCGCTTTCCACAAAAATATATGGTTTGTCACCTTGAATACATGCATCTGCTAATTAGTAATAATAATGTCCCACTTCTGTAAGGGTAGTGGTCATGCCTCGCCCAAAAAAGAAACATTCTCATGTCCGCTTCCTCTGTGTGATGTTCAGTGCCATCACATCATTTATTCCTTCAGACATTAAATGAAAAGAAGCCAACAATAAGATGAGAGAGAAGCATTCAAGATTTCTCACTATGTTTAAAAAATAAATCAAAAGTATTAGCCATGTTAAATGCTCAAAATTTTGGCAGCAGCTGTAAGAGAATGAATTCTTAAAATCGTGTTTTGTGCACTTGCCTGCTAGCTAGCTGATATTTTATTTATTTTTATAGGGACTGAAGAGTCTGTACAGGAGTTACTGGCCATGTTCGTATAGCACAGAGATTTGGGTGCACAGTAAATTTCATACCCACAATTCACCTTCGCATGTTAACCTAACCTGCGTGTCTCTAAGAGGTGAGCGGTGCTTGGTGGAAGACCCTTAATGTTATCATCATGAGGAGCCAGCTGTTGCTTTTAATATCCAGTGAATAGGTTGGTATTGATAATTACGAAGTGCAGCCAAACAGCAATTTGTAGCTTGTGCCCAGTTGATGCTTGGCACTTATTTCTTTCACCGTATGTTCCTGTTTTTTCAAGCAACGTGTCCAAAGGAGGACAGGTTTTCAGTGGGTATTTGAAAACGAAAGGCTCCCAGGGTGGAGTACCACATATTCTATAAAACTTTCCATAGACCTAAACCCATTCTGTTGGTGTAGAGGGGGCTGCAAGGGAGTGGTTAGTAGATTATATACCCAGTGTGTCCTGAACGTTAGTTCACTTTTCACCTCTCACTTGTTGTGTGACTCTGAGGAAGTCACCTAACCCAGCAGCACCGCAACTGTTTACATAAAATTAAAAGTTGTCTACTCCTGTTTAAAAGTCTTTAGATATTCAATTTTACAGTGAAATCTCGGTTTATTCAAATCCCAAGCTTAGAATTCTATGTTAGTACGGTTAAACCCGAGTCAGACTCAGGGGGACATGTAATGATCCGCTTTACAGTGTTTATTCTTGAATAACTCTCAGGACAGTTTTGTGCTGCCATCTAGTGAATAAAATAATGTTATGCTGCAAAAAATCATGAATATTTCTATGCTCTAAAGTAGGTCATCAATACTCATTACTGGGGTGCAGCCTTCAACCAACCCATGACGGCATGTAAAGCCAGTTTTAGACCAAACTGACACTGAACCATGAGTTAAATCAAGTGACAGTGATGACAACATCAACTGCTCATCAGACGTTGACACAGATAGTGAAACTGATGCATATGGCACTGTACGACTGAACTGCTGTGATATGCCAGGGGAAATTTGGTTGCCTGAAGTGGTGCAAGTAGGTGTGTGATGAAAGGGCAAAAAGATTGTGATCAAGTGGAAAGACAAGAAAGACATTAGTCCCCTAGACAGTGTTCACAATTCATAACTGTTGTTCATGTCAGGTGAAAGGTAGAAGTCACTAAACTTTGCATTGCAGCTGCCTGCTGTAACACAAGAGGTGCGTCAATCGTGCGGATCTGGCACTGACATTCTACCCACTCATGTGCAAGCAGAAGAAAAATATAAGAAGAGTGTCTGCTGACCCATTAGTGACATCGGGCATTGGTGTCCGTCTCCAAACGTGTCTCATGAAGGACATGTACTAAATCTGCAGCAGCGGACACTGGGCAAACCTTACGACTGGATTTATGTTGACATTTTGGTATTTACATGTTTCTGTTACACATACATGTGATAACATTTTTTCTTGTTGAAAAAAATTTAGCTCTTGACTCATTTTTCCAGCGGTAAACATAACGCTAAGGAGGCTACATTGTTTTTAATACATTTTTTTGTATTTTTTTTAAAGGGATGCTTGTAGTATGAAAGCAAATAGGTAAATATGGATTAGATCACATGCTTAAGGAAGGGAACCACAAAGCTCTTTAGCTCAATTCATAAGGTTTGTTCTACCTGCCTGGAATTTGGCAGAGCTAAATATTAAGCTGACCAGGAGGTAAATGAGAGGAAATCCCAGTCACAAACACAAGTACTAAAGCCAAACAGTTCCAGACCAACGCGGGCCCATATTTTAAGGAGAAATCACACTGATGAGACACACGAGAGACTGTAAACCTTTAATTCAGACGTACACACTCAGGAACTTCTAGAACAGAAAGCTATCCAGAATCTTAGATAACCAGGAGGTGTGTTGCTCTGACCCTTACAGTGAAGTCACTCAACGTTACGTCTGGTTGTCTGACGGTAGCAACGGGGATAGCAGACATGCACAAATACTTGCTGGCACCCACAGGAGAGCAAAATGGGTTGTAAGTTGGTCTTCTTTTAAAAAGGTTCAGTCTCATAATACTGGTGTTTTTTGTTCAAAAATGACACGTATAAGCTATTTTACAATGTGTGTAATCACAAGACTTGAGTCAGTACTCGACACCTGTCTGGGTTTAAAAAAAAATGAATGTATTTGGTAAGCTTTTAAGCTTTTCCTCCATGTTCAATACCCTAAGGTTGTAAAACTCCAGTATGGGCAAGATAATTAAAAAAATGTGTATAAAGTGCTAAATTTGAAACACAATTTTGTAATGCAAATGCTTATAGCTTTTTGTGAGGAAATAACTTTGACTTGAAAAATACCAAACTAGGCCTTGCTCCCTGTGAAGCCTGGGCGTGTATAGCCGCCCTAACCCCTGACACAGGTTCAACACACAACCCCCGGTTTATTTATAATAAAAGTGCACAAAAGCAACATAGCAACACACCTTTCATTCCCTTCCTTGCCACCAGTCCATCTGCCTTCACTCCTCCTCATGCTTTGTCTTCTTCTTCCTCCCGACTCTGGCCCTCGAATGGTGGGACTGGCCCCTTTTTATAGGGAAGGACTTCAGGTGCCCAACGAGCTTCTTCCGGCAGCACTTCCAGGTGTGGCGGAAGTGTGGTCAAATACGGCCCTGGAAATGCCTATGCGTCCCCTGCCGGTAGCCACGGGTTCCAACAGGGTTGAGCTCCCATGATCATGACCCATGTTCCTACTGGAAACCTAGGGGGCTGCCCTCTGTCGGGCCGGGAGAGAAACAGTCCTGAAAATATTCTCTACCCCAGTCCTTCCACACTTCGAGCATCCTGAAACAAAATAATTAATAATTACAAAGTAATTTAAACATTGAAATAAAAATGAAATATTTAAATAAATAATTAACAAAACCATTAGAAAAAAGTCACAAAATAATCAAGCAAAATTCCAACATAAACAAACTAAAATAAAGAAAAGTGAGTCCAGGGATGCTAAGAGCACGACACTGTGGCTGGACTTGTTTCCATTCTCACGTCACTTAGCTGCACTCTCATCGTGAGCCACGTTTCCCAGCTAGGCTCGTTTGCAGGTATTTTTTGCTTTCCCGTTTATGTTTTTTCCTCTGAAGTAGCAGCATTTATACTTTAAAAGCTGTTGGTTTCTCTTTTCAGTGGTTTGTGTCCTTTATGTTTACATTGTGTTTGGCAGAACGTTCTCCATGACAAACGGACTCCTTTAGCTGCTGTATCAGCTCCGCCATCCTGTGAACTCCTCTTCATGTTTACAGCTCTTTAAATGCAGCCATAATCTTTGGTCTTTCTTTCCTTCCAGATGTCGACTCTGTTTGTTGACTGTCAGTCACTTGCCAAATGTCTTCAGCAGCTTCCTCTTCACGTCAGGTTAAATGTGGAACCAGAACTGATCCAGGTAAAGGGGCTGGGGGTTAGGGGGGGTGCGGGCCACTATTAGGTACCAAGTGACTGCATGTTCATCTGCTTGTAGCATCAGGATTAGATTTAGAATATCGTCATGTGCTAAATGCAAATGCCACACAGTCCAGTGGAGTCCAGAAGCACAATCTGTGAAATTTAAAAACAATTTTTTTTCTCATATTCTCCTTCCAAATCTCAACTTTTGAAGTGTAAGGTGTTCTGTCATTCCCCGAGTAAGATCTGAACTATTTCTATTTTTTTTAGAAGATTTGCTTAAAAAATTAATTAAGTGACTTCTTTTCAGTATTATGCTTTGAAATAATTAATAGATTTTTAATCATAGCTTTGCCTTTTTGGATAATAGTGTAATAGTATAGTGTAATAGTAAATATTACCTATGCAGAGAAAACTATATATTAATTATATTTGATGTGGGTTGTTAGATATAAAAATAAATTGTTTCAAGTGTTACCCTCTCTCAGAAGGGAAAGTCCATGGTGGGCCAAAAAGTTAAGTAAGAATCAGGAGGATCAGGAAAATCTGGAGCAAGAATTTCAGAAATAAACAGAATGAAATTTGAAAGATCATCTTGAGGCAAAACAGGAGGTTCTGAACCTGTGTCACTGTTGCCCAACTGTTGTAAGAATATTCTTCTTAATATTGCATCTATTTCACATTTAATCTTTTAACTTTGTATTTTATTTTTGTGTTTTATTTAATAAGTTGAACTTATTTGTTTAGTCAAGATTCTTACATTTTTCTGGACTCACACTAGCAGCTTAAAGGTTTCATTGAAGAGCTGAGCAGCATTAAGTACGTTAATGACAGGTCTGTGAAACAATGGCCTACAACAGGTAACCAGACCTGTTAAAGTCTCAACACCAGATGCTCAGACTAGAGATCTGGAACTACAGGGTGGACCTTAATGATCATAAGACCACCATTGCCTCTGCATCTCTCACCCCTAGCCTGGGAAAGAGAGTTGGAACAACCTGTGTATCTCTGCAGGCCTAGATCTAGACAGTTGCTCCCCAGCATCCACCAGTGATTGTATGAGTGAGGAGACACCTGAACAACAGAACCGGTGTAAAGGTCTATTGATACACCAAAAAAATGAGGTGAGGCTTCTTAAATTGACCAAAAAGAGGTTTTACTGGCCAGAGTGGTACTCATTTGCCTGCCTGGAAAAGCCTCACTCCAATGAGGCATAATCTCTGCTCCAGTGGCCCAAAAGGGACTGACACCTTCAAAAGAAACTTAAAAGTCCCTACATTATATCAAAAATCCCCCTAAACAACTTTTCATTGGTTTTAGCTTCTCAACAACACCTAACCTGTATTCCATCCTCTCCAGAGAGGCCATACTGCACATCTCCATGTTTTATCTGCCTGCAGGGATCCACAGTGCAGCTGCCAGCTATCCTCCTGACTGCTCACATTTCGTCCAGGTGCCCCGATGTCCAAAGGACACCTGTCTCCTCCCAGTTTACTACTTTTCTTTATCTTTTTCTTGCCCATTTGTGTTAAGAAAGCCAGAACTGGAAGTATATGAATTAATGGTCTGGGGGTTGGTTACAAATTTTATATTTATACAGCTTCCTGCTAGCAGATTTCCAGGAATCCTGTTGACTGTGCCACTGTATCCAGTAGGGAGTACCACCCAGTCCCAAACACCAGATATAATAACACCCAACATATTCACAAGTTCAAATATTGTCCCTTTTATTAATCATAGTACCTTAATAGACAGCTGACCGCAATCAAAATACCAGAAACACAGAAGTGTAGTTCCTCCTCACTTCTTCCTCTCCTCCAAAGAGTTTTATTCTCTGCCTCCCAACACTGACTCCCTGATCATGGTGAGTCAGCTTCTTTTATGTTAGACCCTGGAGTACTTCAAGTGCCATAACATGACAGAAGCACTTCCAGGTCATGTGGAAGCTCCACAAAACAAGTAAGTCTTCTGGCAGCAGTGACCTGTGGCCACACCAAGGGACCCCAACAGGGCTGCTTTTTAGAACTACAGGTCCCATACAACCCTGCGGGTGTCCAACCATGGACCATGCCAGAGAACTACTGTCACTTATTGCAATGGGGATTCGATTATCTTTGGTAGACTAACTCCCCCAGTCCATTCATTAGTCTTTGTCCCCGTCTGGAATTAGACTTGGATATCGTCCTCGCCAGGAAGTACCTCCATCCATGCTGTCCTTCCACTATGGCCACCTGGCCAGGTAAGAAATTGTTGTGCATCCCATTTGAGATGCCTGTCCATCCATTATGTGATCTGCATATTTAAATGTATTCCCACTCATTTTCAGCACACTACTAAAGGCAAGAAAGATTTATTTGGGTATACTAGATTAACTGGTTCATCATTCATGCCAGACCAGCAGCACAGGCAACAAATAATTTGGTGACAGCAGTGTTCTTGTCCAACTTGAATGTGCAGTTATTGAATACTCTGCATATCCCATGATAACCTGTGTCTTTTGGAGACTCCATAATGGGCAGTGAATGAGTCTATCCTTCCATCCTGAAAGCCCCTTAATTCAGTTTAGGGTCATCGAGAGATATTCAGCCCATCTTGGAGAGTGGTGATTGATGGTGGCCCTGAGTCTTGAGAAGACCACTGACAAAACACATGGAACAGGCGTAAAAAACAAAGCAGGCAATAAACAAAAGAAACAGGAACTCAATGACTCAAAAAAAGACATGAAACAAGACTTTGAACCCCAGCCTGGGGAGGAACCCTGGGTGAGACGTAACAGTTCTGTCTGTCGAAGTGCTTATTACAACGTACAGATTAATCATTAAGCGTCCGTTACCTTGGGCTGCTTAGCTCCAGAATTGCTAACAGCAATTTCAGCTTTTAATTTGCTCCCAGTGTTGTCTTTTTGTTCAGTTCCTTTTGCTTTTCCCCGTCTTTTCTTAGTTGTTTTATGTATTTTTGTAATAGATGAGGAGAAATGAGACATTGCAACCCCGGCTGTTGAAAGTGCATGGACTGGAGGAATTGTTTCTGATTTTCAGGAATGCATCCTGTGGGCAGTGCCTTGTCAGCAGTGGATTTTGCTGCTGTGTGCTACAAAGTTAGCGAATTCATTAAGATGTGCGGCTGATTTGTTAAAAGCATTTCACCCAAAGTAAGCCAGTTCTGCCCCTAATGTCTGCCTTCTCAACGTGAGCATTACAGCCAGTCACGGTTCTGGCATGTTGGCAAACTAATGTTTTTAACCCACAAGCCAAAATGACAGCCAGGCCAAGTTTTATGTGGTGCTAATTTTGCTATTTGGCCATTTCAGCCATTAGAGAGATACGAGTGCAGGTTTATATAACCAAATGGCTGAGCTGTGTGTACTTCACGCTATGAGAGCATACATCAGTCTCCAAGTGTGAGATGACATTTTGAGACCTGACATCGGGACACATTTAAGGATGACGCTGATTAAAAAAAAATCATTCCTTAAAAGAAGCATTTGTACGAGAAAGCTAGAAAGAGTAGGTAAAAGTGCAAGATATAAGGTCGCCTGATGCACAGCTAAGCCCTTCAGTGATGAAGGACGTGTTGTGCAGCAGGGGACTCATTTGTTGGCGTACCAAACAAAAGCACAATGCTGGCGAGGAGTAAAGAAATGTCTGTTAGTACTAGAAGTGCTGCACGGCGGCTAAGAGGAATGGCAGACAATGTCAGGTGCCAGCAGATTGCTGAACTGAAAGAAAGTTGGAGTTTCAGTGGTGCTTTTAATGAGAGTGTGGACGTTACTGACATTTCACAATTAGCAGTGTGTGCCAGGGCTGGTGGCTCATCTGGCACATGTCACCCTTGTGACAAACAGCCAGTGCATGACACAGCGAATGGCAAGGATGTGGCAAAAAGCACTTTGGAAAGCGAGGAGCGGAGATCTGCAGCTTATCTGTAGTCAGTACCAATGGTTCCTCTGCAGTGGCGGCAGGACAGTGAAAATGGTGACTTGTCTGTGTGTCCGTTGAGACTGTCGAGGATTTCATTATTCTGCGAAGTTCAGGCAGATCTGTTTGAGAGAAGGAATTTAATTGGGGTTCAACAGAAATGACTTTGGAGGGATGTATTATATATTACATTTAATATGTTTTATTTTGTGTTTAAAAAATTTTGCAAAAGCCTCACAAGTTTAACTAGATGTTTCCGGTAGGCATTCCCTTGAGTGAGCTGCGTTTAGAAGAAGAGAATAAAGCTTCTAGATTTTCAGCGTATTAGGATAAGAACTGCACGGTGACTGACTGTGTAGAATATTCGCAAACATTGAGGCTGTAGATGAATCAAAATAAATTTTTTTAACAATATGCTTCACATTAGTTGCAGTTACCAGCATTTCTACATCAAATAAAATACAGAAATGGTGTGATAAGCTGATATCTGTGGTCGGCCTCATGTTAACTTTTTGAAATGACTTAATCCAGTGTGTGTCCCCCCTTACAGTTGTGCTTGAAACTTTGTGAACCCTTTAAAATTTTCTATATTTCTGCATAAATATGACCTAAAACATCATCAGATTTTCACTCAAGTCCTAAAAGTAGATAAAGAGAAACCAGTTAAACAAATGAGACAAAAATATTATACTTGGTCATTTATTTATTAAGGAAGATGATTGAATATTATATATTTGTGAGTGGTAAAAGTATGTGAACCTTTGCTTTCAGTATCTGGTGTGACCCCCCTTTGCAGCAATAACTGCAACTAAACGTTTCCGGTAACTTCTGATCATTCCTGCACACCGGCTTGGAGGAATTTTAGCCCATTCCTCCGTACAGAACAGCTTCAGCTCTGGGATGTCGGTGTGTTTCCTCACATGAACTGCTCGCTTCAGGTCCTTCCACAACATTTTGATTGGATTAAGGTCAGGACTTTGACTTGGTCATTCCAAAACATTAACTTTATTCTACTTTAACCATTCTTTGGTAGAACGACTTGTGTGCTTAGGGTCGTTGTCTTGCTGCATGACCCACTTTCTCTTGAGATTCAGTTCATGGACAGATGTCCTAACATTTTCCTTTAGAATTCTCTGATATAATTCAGAATTCATTGTTCCATCAATGAAGGCAAGCCGTCCTGGCCCAGATGCAGCAAAACAGGCCCAAACCATGATACTACCACCACCATGTTTCACAGATGGCATAAGGTTCTTATGCTGGAATGCAGTATTTTCCTTTCTCCAAACATAACGCTTTTCATTTAAACCAAAAATTTCTGTTTTGGTCTCATCTGTCCACAAAACATTCTTCCAATAGCCTTCTGGTTTGTCCACATGATCTTTAGCAAACTGCAGACGAACAGCAGTGATTTT
The DNA here is from genome assembly GCA_026402145.1 of Polypterus bichir lapradei. Classification (NCBI taxonomy): domain Eukaryota; kingdom Metazoa; phylum Chordata; class Cladistia; order Polypteriformes; family Polypteridae; genus Polypterus; species Polypterus bichir. The sequence continues at coordinate 7,525,296 of JANRMT010062799.1, forward strand.
TTTTGGAGAGCAGTGACTTTCTCCTTGCAACCCTGCCTTGCACACCATTGTTGTTCAGTGTTCTCCTGATGGCGGACTCATGAACATGAACATTAGCCAATGTGAAAGAGGCCTTCAGTTGCTTAGAAGTTACCCTGGGGTCCTTTGTGACCTCGCTGACTATGACACGCCTTGCTCTTGGAGTGATCTTTGTTGGTCAACCACTCCTGGGGAGGGTAACAATGGTCTTGAATTTCCTCCATTTGTACACAATCTGTGTGACTGTGGATTGGTGGAGTCCAAACTCTTTAGAGATGGTTTTGTAACCTTTACCAGCCTGATGAGCATCAACAACTCTTTTTCTGAGGTCCTCAGAAATCTCCTTTGTTCGTGCCATGTTACACGTCCACAGACGTGTGTTGTGGAGAGCAGACTTTGATAGATCTCTGTTCTTTAAATAACACAGGGTGCCCACTCACACCTGATTGTCATCCCATTGATTGAAAACACCTGACTCGAATTTCACCTTCAAACTAATCCTAGAGGTTCATATACTTTTGCCACTCACAAATATGTAATATTTGATCATTTTCCTCAATAAATAAATGACCAAGTATAATATTTTTGTCTCATTTGTTTAACTGGTTTCTCTTTATCTACTTTTAGGACTTGAGTGAAAATCTGATGATGTTTTAGGTCATATTTATGCAGAAATATAGAAAATTCTAAAGGATTCACAAAGTTTCAAACTGTATGTGCGGTTTGGCTGACATGCAGGGAGCTCATGAATTCTCTTGCTTTCGGGTCACAATGGCTATCCATATGAAAACTGAAATCACCTACAAGTAGGAACCAGTCAAGAGACTCAGTGCCAGCCTCCTGCAGTAACATAATGCTGATTCACGCTTCCCTCATTCTGCTTTTCTCTGTGCCACCTACAATTCTGTGTTTGCCATTTAGGAGTCTGTTCCAGTTGACATCCCACAGATGACCATGAAGAGCACCAAAGAGCCTTTGAGTGCTGGGCTGTTCAGTGGCCCCCCAGAGCTGCCCAGGCCTGCTCCTTCCCTTTCACAACCCTCTGATGTGTCTGCAGTTCCACCTCAGCCAGAAGTGGACGACCTTGACAAAGATCTGGACATTCTGCTTAATTTAGAATCCCCCCTCTCAGCGACTGTAGACATTCTGCCCCCTGAGACGATCACCCACGTCACACAGAGTGCTGACAATTCTTCTGCAGCCCAAAGTAAGAATTTTCTTATGGTTTATGTAGCCTGAATATTTACTGCATGGATTTTAAAAGAGTGGTCGCTTTTTGCTTTTCAAATTTCTTGCATGGGATTTCATTTGTGTTACGTTTGCTGGCAACTCTTAAACCCTAGATTAGGATGAAGACGACTTTAATAGGGAAACGCATGAAGTATTGACTTTGAGCGAGTCCTGATGCAGTGTAGACACTTAGAAAAAACATTTTTGTTGTCTCGTGTTCAAAGTATATCCATTTTTATTCTCAATCTAAAAAAAAAAAAACTTTTTTTCCACCCACCACAGCAGCTGAAGAACTTAAGGATTTGGAGCCACCATCGTCTCAAATGGAGGAGAAGAAAAAACAAGAATTGACTGAGGAAGACCTGGAGGAGTGGCTTGACAGCATGATCTCCTAACTGTCATCAGCAGGTTTAAAGCAGATCAGCCATGTCTCCAAGTGTGTGCACTTTGTACTGGACTTGCTTGAATGTACCATCATCCTCTGTTGTCTCCTGATGTGCCTGTCACTCTAGTCAATAAAATGGCTTCAAACAGAAACAGTATCTCAATGATATCGTTACATTTTGTACATTTAGAGCAAGTTAAGTTTAAGCTGCCTGTGCAAAACCTGGCATACCTCATGCGACAGTCGTCATTATTCTCATGGTCAGTAGTGATGGGCATTTCGACTCACTTCACTGATTCATCTCTTTTGAACTACCTGTTTGGTCCCCCTCTAATCGCATTTAATAATTAGGACATTATTTTGATATAAAGTATATGTGTGTATATATAAATCATGTCATTGTTTCTTAATGTCTATATACAGTATATAACTGATTATGTCGATAATGATTTATTTACCAGAATAATTCACATCCCACTGTCCTGTTTCCATACACAAGCATGATAACACATTTAGGTTACATAATTAAAATAAGATGTTGTGTTACAGAATCACAAGTGAATGCGACTTGTGCAGATCCTGATCACTCGTTCACACGTCAAATGAGCGAGAATCGTTAGACTGATCCTCGGGTGGTGACTTTTTTGTGATCTAAGTGAGTTGAGACTCCTGATTCAGGGGCTTCTTGTTTACCAGCAACACACAAGATCCTGGTGGCCTCATGCCAGACATGCTTGTGAATCGATTTGTTTGTGCTCGCGAATCCGTTCATTTAATTCACTGAAAAGACTCAAGCAGAAGTCCCCCATCATGAGTGGTCCTGTTGCAGCATCTTTTTTGAAAATTGCAAGATTTAAGATATCTCTTTGTGTAATGCATAATGAGTTGGTAGTTTTCTACAGAAGGCATTATATAGACATCAGTGTTTAAGTCTTAGTTGTGGTAGGTACACGCGGCCCTTGTAGTTCGTGGGTTTATAATTTGTGAATCTGCCTATTTGTTTTTTGTCATCAATAATTAAATGGAAATTATTTTGGGAGTAGTAAACAGGAAAGATACCATTCCCACAGTGCATGACACGTGAATTAGCGGAAGAGGCAGATCTTCAAGTAAGTACAGGCAGTCCCCGGGTTACGTACGAGATAGGGACTGTAGGTTTGTACTTAAGTTGAATTTGTATGTAAGTCGGAACAGGTACATTATTTTAATAAATGCTATTGTTGACCAAGTGCTCTGCCAATGAATGATGGAGTTTCACCTCTCTCTGACCTTTCTATTATTTCTACTTTATGTTCAATGGTGATGTTTTTTCTCTTCTTTGCTGTATCACCAGCACTTGCATCAGATTTGTGTTTCAGAGACATTGCTGAAGGGTGAAGACAAAAGGTTAAGATGAGCTCTTCTCCACAGCACTGTACACGCTATCACAGCAGGAAGGCACCCGTCGTCAACACGTCTGGTGTACTGACAAGAGACAACTTCCTGCTATGTGCGTAACAGTACAAGCAGGCTTGCTATTGAGAATGAATGGGGGCGGCGAGGGGGGGTGGGGGTTCATCATCAGCCCACCTCACAGTCACCTCCACTACAGTATGCTGCCTGCAGCATTCGCCCACTGAGAACGAACACGGTGCAGCCAAAGGCGGGCAGTGAATCACCCTCATTCAATAGGCAGCCATCCGTGGCACACTATACAATGCTGCCCTGTTCACCCTTAATGACCTCCGTTCTGCCACAACAGGGTCACCGCTTGCAGCATCACCAGCTGCCCACCGAGAACGAACGGGGCAGCCATGTGTGTTGGGTAAGCAGTGAAACCGCTTGCCACTGGGAGACACCCGAGGGACACTACACTGCAGGGCAGCGAAATCGCCCACCTCCAGCCTCTGTCCAGCCACCGCTTGCAGCGTCCCCAGGCCGAAGATGACAGAGCGGCAGTTACTGAGGCGCATGCGTCACAGCTGTGGCTCTGTTCATAAGTCGTAGGTCAGTTGTCCTTGACGGCGGACTACCTGTAACAATAAATCGTATTTTAACACAAAATGCACTAATCTAGCACATTTTGACCATGCAAATGGATTTTAGACATGTGGATTATGCAACACAAATTATGTGAGGAATTTCTTTTTGTTTTAGCTGTTTTTCGCATTGTTTGCTATTGTCCAGAATTCATCACAACTAGGTGTCATTGAGTTTGAATATTTGAACAAAGACATGAGATTAAAATGTTTTCTCGCCCAACACTACAAAGTACATGGGGTAAGTAACATTTTAAAATAAAATTGTTTTTGGGTGCAGTATTCCATTAATGAGTCGATAATAAGGTACAGTATATCAAGAAAAAAAAACAGGAAGTGTGTGAAGCCATTGCTGCTGACTCTGTGTGTTAGTGGACAGTAAAGTGCCGTGTGCTGTACTCTAATTACATGTCGGTTTACCTCTTTTTGATATTATATTTATAATTGTCTAGAATTTGTTATTGGTAAGGCTTGTGGTTGTGGAGAAAGACAATGGCCAGAATAAAAGGGGTTATTTCTAATTCTGCCTGCAGGATTGAGACACTGGACAAGTTCAGGTGAAGCGCCAGGTGCCTAGCCCCCCATTAGAGCATTCCCTCTTTCTGTGCTCCTTTACCATCAGGCGTTGCCAGAGTTGCACAACTTTACCAAAGTTCATTACAGGCTTGCGCAGTTTCCTGAATTCCCCTTTCTCGTATTTGCCTGTCTGTGCCATTCTTTATCAACTGCCTTTCCAAAGGTCAGTGCCACATGTGCAGCACCTGCTTTTACAGAATCAGTTCAATTTATAATGGATTAACAGTTTTAAGATTTATACCGATTTATACTAAAATGAAGGGTAATGCTTCAATACTTCAACACTTCCCCCTTTTGATCCATATTAGATGAATCACAGTGCTACAATATTACAAAAAGCAAATGAAAAATCAGAATCTATAGGAAATGCCACTGTAGCTGAAGAAGACCAATGAGAACAAGGGAAGAAAATGAACTTACCTAAACCGTACAGTATAATAAGAATAACAATAATTTGTGTAAGGAATATAAACAATTTCTTTATCCACATCATCCAGTTGGTCAGACAGGGGCTATCAAAATGTCGAAACAGGAACGGCTTGTGCAGTTTGTTTGTCAGCTCAAAATGAGATGAGGTGCGGGGCCTCAGCTCCTCTTTGCCGATACAGCTGCAGGCATGCTGGCTTGCCACTTGACATGCTCCTCGTGCGGGGCTTCGCACATTTTATTGACCGAGCCGTCCTGTGTTCTCACCCTCCTGTCCTCT